>JAQQAE010022676.1:0-10204 GCA_029823295.1 Pseudamia nigra | reverse complement strand
ACTCCACACTGCCCACTAGTGGATGTATTGTGTATATCCACGGCAACGTAAAGTACACATTGGAGTATAAATGCCAGCGACGTTTGACAATGTTTGATAAACAACACACTTGCGTAGAGTATACATGGGCCTTGAGCTTTTTTTTTCTATTTCATGCTCACACTCCATGTCTTCTTCCCTGTTTTTGGTGCATTTCTGTGGCAGAGTTACAGCGCCACTTACAGGCCTGGAATACAGTATGTATGACAGCATTTTCAGTGGTTTCGTGTGGACAGACAATTTTGAGACAATGCCTTGTTTATGGGAAACTTTTTGAAAACAAAACAGATCGTGTTAGTTGGAAACAGGTGTGTATTTGCAAAACTCAACATCACACATCTGGATCTGGCCACCAGCGTCTGTCTCTCCGACGGTCTGCCTAATACTTTCAACGACTCAGTCCTGATCACCCCAGCACTAGGGGATGCTGGATGATGTAGTTCAGAGTTTTAAAGGGGATATATACTGTACAACCTTCACCTCTATTTCTAACCCCACTGAAGTCAATGACATCAAAGCCCTCTTGAGACAAATTTATATTAGTAGTACATGTCTGTTCCATCTACCACATTAGTTTGTAAGGTTCTTGTTGCAGTTATAATGGCTGGCAGCCGGCTTAATGAGCAATGGTTGGAAGAGGGAACTTAACAAGGAAATTGTTCATGAGGAGGATGGCAACCAGAGGGAGCCATGTGCAGACCCACAGAAGCCCTGGTTTTTAGTGGTGTAAACCTTCAGCTAGCTAAGGCATACTGGATCCTGTCATAATGGTTCTGGTCTAAAGCAGCAGCAGAGGCAATTTACTGTCTCTGCCTTCTTTTTAGTCTTTTCAGAACTGGCCAGTGTGAAGGATCATAATTAGCAATGTTGTTCCTTCCTGCTGTAATTGCTGTTGTTTGCAACAGTGCTTTTGTTACCCAGTCATTTCTGTTTTTGTTTTGGCCATTGCCTTTTTCATTAATACAATTTCTCCAAGTCACAGGATGGAGCTGGAGGCATTATGGGTGTTGGTGAAGTGTAATACACTTGTTAACAATGAGAAAAAAAGGTCATATCCAAATCTGTTTGTACCATTTTTTCATACTTAAAATGGAGGAATTCTCTAATGATGATGATACTGAACGAGGTAAAAGTTGTCTGCAGAGTATTCTTTGTCTGTTTCAGCAGGATCTAGCATTTAACTTTCAAGAGAAAATCCACTTGTGTCTCCACCAATGCTTGTGCCCATCACCTATGCTGTAAACTGCATCACAACCCTACAACACCAATGGATCTCAGCTGACCCCCTCTGTTAACACACATTTTCCAATGTTCAGTAAGCTATGATCCAGGTTAACAGAATTCAAACCAGGCAAATGTATTTTTGAGAAGCTAGTAAACATGATAAAACACAGTGGCACTGATAAAGAGCTGGCATGGATGGTTTTTGTCAACCAATAAGAGCAGATGTTTTGTATTTTTCATTGCTTTCGATATTTCACCCTAACACTATTTCTCTAAACCGAAGAAATTTGCTTCATATCAAAACTTATTGTTGTTGTGCCTAAGTGTAATGTATTGAACTAACTGTGTTGGGAATGCCAGCAAGCAATGTTCCCCTGGTAGACTTGGACACTCTTTGGAGGAAATGCTGTCAGCAAGTGGACAATGGACCTTATGCACAGCTTCACTACTTCCTGCACTCACGCCAGCTCCTTTGTTTTCTGTCTTAAATTACTGGACAGATTAATCCAGGTGTGACAGACCTCAGTAGTCACCACCACAATTGTCTGACATACCCAGATTAAAGATGGGAAATAAAGGAGTTGGCTTAAGTTCAGGAAGTAGTGGACCAGTGTATAAGGTCTTTTTGTAGACACTTTTGTTGTAATCTATGGCAAGAACAAGCCACCTAATCATGCAGATTATAGGACTAGTTGCAAATGGCTGTGTTACTGTCATCACAGCAACAGTACATAAGAATAACTGGAGGCACAGTGTGTCGAGGGTCTTTTGGGTAAGCTAATGCTAAACACAACCTTACTGACTGCAAAACTTCATTAAGCACTTCCTAACAAAGTCACATTTCAGTGTATTTAGTCTGAGCATTGAACCACGACTACATTAGAACTGTGTGTCAGGAAAAAGTGTGTATTACTGAATAAATAGAAGCTACGATAGTCTGGCCTGTTCCAACTTTGAGGCAAGTGGAGTTACTATACAGATCTGTTGATTAAAATTCAGTACTGCAGTGATTTATCAGACTATTTGAAACCTTAATTATAGAGCACATTCAAAAAAAAAAAATCGACCAACAGACCATGATGACTTGTGACAAAAATGTATTCACCTGGTATTTTTAGAGAGGCGTCTTTGGGACTGCGTGAGAGTCAGGGCTTCTTGGAGCCGGATGAACAGTACCACAGCGATTACCGGTGGTATCATAACTTTAACTTATTTCTGCGTCAGCCTTAGTGCACACCCGTGGTCCTTGCCCAGTGCTTCTGACCCAGTAGATGGGAATCAGTGAGCAACACAATAACCAATCTGCACATGCAGCTGCTGGAGGCTCTGCTATTGCCCCTGGGGGAGAAATATAAACCAGAATATCGGTAATTCCAATCCAATAATTCACTTTGTGAGGTGATGCATGGTGAGTTAAGAACTGTAGGGGGATGTGCTGCAACCAGCATACTTTATCTCATATTCTTTCTTTACTTTGCAGACTTTCTTGTTTGGGATCTTCTTGTTACTCTGCCTGAAGTTCATAAATACTAACTTTTCCAGTGTCTATCAGTAAAGACTTGTGTTTTAGTTTCTGAAATGAAATATGGTTGTTAAGACACCCACAAGGTAATCAATGGCTCCTCGTTTCACTCCTACACAGACTGTTGCATCAAGCCTGAGCAGAGGCGTTTGAATGTCAGATCTGATCCGATATCATCCACGGCTGGCTCATGGCTCATCAGTGACATTAAATCTGTGAAAGGATGAAACGCTTTTCACCTTTATTAAAAAATATATACATCTTCGCTTTAACCTGACTAAAGTGAATTGCCACCTAATTTGTTTCTTTTGATGCCAGTGTGTTTCAGTCACAGAGTATTTAGCTTTGGGCAAAGTGCAATAACTAAAGTAATACATGGGCATTCTTGGAAAAAGGAGCTTAAGGCTAAGACTGGTGTGGTAGGAGGGTTTTGTCAGGGTATGGACAGACCGTTTCATTTGTAGAGGCAGTTCATCAAACTCAGTTTTCACCTCAGAGCAGCACTTTAGATGTGTGTGCCCTGTACAGCGACACTGAAATAAAGTGACTCTTTCCTTTTGGCTTTGGCTCGTAATGCACTCTTGACACTGACAATAGCATTAACTTAAGGTGCCTTTGATTGTTAAAGCCACGTACAGGGCTGTATGTGAAATTGGGTTTCCGTGAGTGAAACATTTGCAATATATAGAGCACAATTTCTTAAGCTTTAAAGTTTAAACAAACACAAGGACAGATACCACTCAAAGCAGTTTTGAGTGATCTGGGTTGGACGTCATTTTCCTTGGAAAAAAAAAAGTCACTGATCAGTGTAGAATATATTGGGAAAGGCTTGTTTATGGTTAAAACCATACACTATATATCAAAGAAAGACAAAGCCTCCATGATTTCACCCACAAGTTTCATAACCTTAGAACACTTTTGTAGCACTATCACTAATGTCAGGAATATTTTACCCAATAAAATATATGCAAAATTTTTTTTCTCATCAAAACATACAGTATTAAGTATAACAACACATGTCAAATTGAAGTACTCTTTTATTTCCAGCTATACAACATCTCAAAATGGAAAAAGTATCATATTGGACCCTATACAAAGACTCTAAAATTAATTAAAAATTGGGAATTGTTCAGAAAAGATTACTGAAAAATTATGAATAATGCATCAACTGTGGGAGAGAAAACCCCAAAAAATAACATTTTTTGAGAGGGGAAAATGACCAGCTGACTATAAAATGTTTTTACCATATGAATACCCTTTGAAATTACCACTAAGTCATATTTATTCATAGCCATTACACTAAATAAAAATTACATGCAAATTCCAGGACCACTCTGACTTGCTTTATGCCTTACATGCGGGCAGTACAGGGAGGATAGTAGTGATGACAAAAATAGCCATAGCAATATTTGAGTCACTTGTGAGCATGTCAGAGTCACCACCCTGTGACAGGATGATAACTATGTTTGATATGGAGCAATAAATATGGTGGACTTGTAAGTTGTTACCCTCGATTTAAGACACAATCACCAACATTTGGTAAATATTTTACCCTCTCACTATCATGGCGTGAAAATCACCTGAACACAGGCTTGTTGAAAATGTAGTTTGTCTTCTTTTGGAAGATGAAAAATTTTTGACTCAGAAAATACACCGCAACTGAATGAGTGGATTTCAGAATTGTCAGGCTTTATTGCGTAGATAGAAAATGATGCAGACAAAAAGAGTCAAAGGCAGGATCTTCATGCAGTGGATAGGAAAAAGCTACAAAGTTACTTTTTTATGCTAGTCAAAATACTCTCATCTCAACTAAATGCAATGTACTCTTTCCCAGTCGTATCCCCACACTAAACCTTTTAGTAAAAGCAGACAAGTTAATTTTGGCCCTTAATTTACCCAAGATTACATCAACCCAGATTCCTTGTCCACTCTTTTTTTCCATTTTTCTCCTAAAACAACTGAGTCTCCAGCAATCAAGAAATCAACATTTAGCAGATGTATGTCCTGAAATGCTCCCACTAGAAAACAGGGACAGGGACAGGTACACACACCTACATTGACGTCAGGATGGATAGATGGATGGATGGATGGATGGATGGATTGATGGATGGATTGATTGATAAAGATTGATTGATTGATGAGATTTTGGCCTTGAATTGTGAAGCGCCTAGAGATAATTGGCGATTATGATTGGCGCTATACAAATAAAGATTGATTGATTGATTGATTGATTGATTGATTGATGAATGGATGGATGGATGTTGTTCCAAGTCTTAAGATGATGCCCTTAATTCTCTAATCTTGTCCAGATAGTTTACTGTCAGGTGGAAACAAATTTGTTACCTAGCTATAGAAAATCAAGATAAATTATATTTTTATGGCAAAGCTTTCTCAGTACAGCTGTCTGTGGAGTAACATGCTGTAAGCACTTAACAAAGCAAGAAGAATATCTTGCTGAAGTCAATAAAAAGTGATTAGTTTGGAGACGCAGGAAGAGGAGTGAGTGTCATGTTGACGTTTCTGAGCTTTGTGTGATCAATTGTATCAGAGCTCTATTTTCCTTATGTGAACATAATTCACATCTTTTAAGGTTGATTGTTGGTTGTTCAGTTATTAATTTATTTTTGCTCAGCCTGTGTAATCTCCATCTGTTCCTGCACCTTCCAACATTTTTGTCATCTAGTTGTCATTTTCTGGCAAATCCAAGGAATGGAAATAGAGGGAAGGGAGAGGGCGAGGGAGAAGGAGAAGTCCCAGTAGCCTAGGACTACGCAGCAGAACTAAAGAAGAGTTAAGGCCCCCCTGGCCTAGCCCTGACTATAAGCTTTGGAAAAAAGGGAAGTTTTAAGCCTAGTTTTAAAGGTACAGAGTGTCTCTGTAAACTGGCCCAGACTGGAAGTTGGTTCCACAGGAGAGAAGTTTGGTAAATGAAGGGTCAGCCTCCCAGTCTAGTTTTAGAGATTTGAGCAACTGCAAGTAGGCCTCCACTCTGAGTGGAGAGTTCTGATTGGTTTATAGGCAACAATAAGGTCTTTGATATAGGATGGAGCCTTATTGTTTAGGGCTTTGTAAGTTAAGAGGAGGAATTTAAATTTGATTCTAAATTTCAGTGAAGTGATACTACTACAGGAGAAATAGGATCTCATTTTCTGACTCCAGTTAAAACTTGTGCCACAGCATTTTTGATCAGTTGGAGGAGTTATTTGGATATCCTGCCAGTAGTGACTTACTGTATCCCGACCTAGATGTAGTGAATGCATGGACTAATGTTTCTGCATCAATTTGGGACAGGATATTTGTAATTTTAGCAACATTACAGAGATGATAGAAGGCTGTTCTTGACATTAGTTTTATATGAGAACTGAAGGATAAGTCCTGATCCACGGTCACTCTCAGATTTCTCAAAGCTGCACTGGATTCAACTTAAATGGTGTCTAGATTAAGGAAGTCATAAGCGAGTGCAATTACATAAGCAATTACAATAACTTCAGTTTTATCCTCTTTCAGTAGGAGATAGATGTCATTCAGGCTTTTATGTCTTTGAGACAAGCATGGAGTTTTGTAGTATTAGTTTTTCAATCATCAGGTTTCATGGAGAGATATTTGTCAGTTTGCTTGATTCCTTCGTGATTATTTTTCTCATTTTATTGCACAGTATATTTGTTGTTTTTCAGTTTTACTGGTTATATTATACAGTCTTATAGATTTCCTTAATTATTTTCATCATTTTTGCTCATTTTGTTGACTTCTCTTCAGTTTATTGGTTATTTTGATCATATTTAAGCGATGGCTTCAGCCTACACCTTTTTGGCCCTGCTTTGTTACTTCTTTTGTTGATTTCTAGCATTAACCCAATGGTTTCCAAGGTGTTTGGTTTTCCTTCTGTTGACTGGACTGGGAATTTGGTTTGAAGACGTTTCGCTACGTATCCAGGAATCTTCTTCAGTTCTAAATAATCTCATGCAGGCAACCAGAATTTATGGTCTGTGGCTCGGAACTCCAACCTTTCATCCTAACAGGTGTTAGCTTCACCTGGGCCAGAGTCATTACAGAGTCGTTAGAGTCTCTGTCCCTGACAATGCTGGGGTGTGGGGCAAAGGTCATTGACAGTTTCACTCTGTGGATGGTGGCAGAGAGTGACCCAGGAAGTTTGCTGCAGTTTGGCTGGGTGGAGTTTCCAGCACACAGCGGTAAATGGGTGAAAGATGGTGTCTTAGGCCTCCCCCTCTATTCAGAGAGGGTTGTTCTCTGCTCACAAAAATGGCTTCTTTCACTCCTTGCTCAAACCACCGATCTTCCCTGGCGAAGATCTGAACATTGTTGTCAGATGTTCAGATCTTGGCCAGGGAAGATCTGCATCTTGAAAGCAGAATGTGGTACGAGGTCAGTGATCTGTTTTTACACATAGACCAGTTTTTTTCAGTCATAATTGCAAGTTTATTTTTCTGCGGATGATAGGAACACATCTAATTTTAATACCAAGACAACCTCAGGCGTGCAAAGCATGTTGCAATCTCAGTGATGTGGATACATGGGAGAAAATGGACGTCTTTACGCTCGAATGCGCCACCCCAGGGGTGTCAAACTCATACCATGGAGGGCCAAGACCCTGCAGATTTTCTCTCCAACTAGTCACCAAAGCAGGTGATTCCACTGATCAGCACGCATTTAAATTAAGGGGAGGAGCTAATCAGTGAAATGACCTGTTTTAGTGACCGGTTGGATAGAAAACCTGCAGGGTTTCAGCACTCCATGGCACAAGTTTGACACCTGTGCGCCACCCACTTTCCTGTGTAAAACAATACACCATGTGGAAGATACAGCCCTTTGTCTGTTTTGGCTGTCTTTTTTCTCTTCCAGCTTTCAGGCTTTCCTTTTCCAACTCTCAGAGAGAGTGGACACATTTCTTTCTGCTCCCATCCGTGTTTCCCTGCTTTCTATGTCTTGTCTGTGTTTTTTGCTCATTCTCTGCCAGAGACTCCCCCTAAAAACCCAAAGCAACATGGAATTGACCAGCTGGACCTCAAGGAAATTGACACACAGGAGGACGGGTCAAGGAGAACCTGTGGGTCCTCAGAGGACAGTGGCTGCTGGACATGTGAGGATCCGTGGACGCATGGGGACTTATGTGTTTTTTGAGGCGCTGTCCACTGAGGATGTGATAGACATTTATCTATTTGGAACCACGATAACAAGATTTCTGCTTGGGTGTTTTTCCTGTTATTTCGAAGAGCAATGGAGAAGGCTGAAAAGCCCAGCAAAGCTTTTGTCTCCAAATCAAGCAGTTGGGAAGAGAACCAGCGGCACAACATAGACAATTTCTGAGTTAAATAGAAAAGTGGGTTACATCACAGGAGTGCTGGGGTCTCTTCATTGGATGTACCCTCGAGGTGTGGTAAAAAAATAAAGGAAATATAAAATTGGGCAATGAGGAGTTAAATTCTTTCTGCCTCTGAAAGTGTGACGTCTGATCTTGTTTTTGTTTTCGGCTCCCTTTCACAGCCTTCACAGGCTGTGTGTAATCTCTCTCCTTGGAGAAGATGCTGCTTGGAGAATAGGCTCTGCTTTATCACCCTCCCCTGAACTTAGAGCTGAACTTTCTAATGGACATGCTTGCCACCATGGTGGGCATCATAGAACTTAACATCTGACTAGGTACCAAGGTGAACTTTTTTATGGACACATGTCGCTATGGTAACCATCATGGAACCTAACACCTGGACAATATGCACTGAGAAAGGGTTCTTGACCTTCCTATCAGAAGTGATACAACACAATGCATCCATTGATCGTATGCACATTACATACACACCCCAACTCTCTCTGACCTTGCTTTGTCAATGTAATGTGTGTGTAGCTTGTTTGCTAATTGTGCATGTATGAGGGTTTTTTTGTACGTATGTGACCATAATTTTGCTTCTGTGCTTTTTTTTACTCTCTTTCTCTGTTGTATCCCCTCTTTTTTCCCCCCAACTGCAAGGCGCAAGCTCAGTTTGCTGCCGTTTGTGAATTTCCCCTTTTTTGTGGGATCTATAAAGTATCAATCAATAAAGTATTAATCAACGGATGTTATAATCTGATTAAACAACAAAACCAAAGGACTGTCATTTCCCCCCACTGATCAACCTATATTTTTAACTATTTGAGATCCTACATTTATTTTTTCTCTAATGCTCCTTGAAATAGGTTTAAAGTGAAGTCAGCATTTCACTGTTACCACGATTTCTGTTTATTTGTCTTTATCATCAACATAAAAATGCAACATGACTGAGGTTATGATTATCATTGCTTCTACGAAAGGACAGTACAAGCACTGTAACTCAGAGTGAACAGGAGCCCTGAGAAAGGTTTGCACTTTTATGTTTTATTCTACATCTTTTTGTTAATTATCTCCAACTTTAAATTTATCTTGCAACCTCTTGTGCTGGCCCTGACCATGTCCCTGTATGAAGATAAGATGCTACATAGTTCAGTGTTCTGGTTATGGAGTAATGAATGGGCCTCAAAGGGAGGGAAAAAAAGAGAGTAGGAAATAAATGTAAAAATCACAGGGAAGGGTCATTGAAATTGAAAGAAAAGAGATAGAACATAAAGAACAGCATGAGTGGGAAAAACTGAGTGCAATGAAAAGTCAGCAAACAAAATTGAAAGCAGATGGATGCTACAAAAAGGGGAAAAGATGAGAAAAGAGGATGCCTTTTAAAGAGAACAGATGAATGCGGGCCACTGTCATGATCCTGCAGCACTTAATAAAGCCACAAACACATTCACACACCATCACAGATGGTAATTTCTCTATTCTGTGATCCTTACTGGGTTTCCTGGTGTTTTCATCACCAGTGTCAGTCATACTTCATGTTTTGTCATTTATGAATTTACACCTCTGCATATGCTGGATAGAACAACAAATAGTATGTTATCACTTTGTCTTCTGCAGTGTAACATCAGTTCAGCATAGTCTCGAAGGAAATCATCAGTAGGTGCAAAAAGGGCATACACTGTGTTTTCTTCCTGCATCTTTGTAGGTGAAAAGGCTTTGACCTTTAGAGAATATGTTACTGCATTAATATTAAACAGTGGTGAGCTTGTTTGTGTTGACACATAAGTAGCATGAAACAATTTAAATCAATTCCCTTAAATCTCCTTGGCATCTTCAGTCATTTTTAAATATTCATTCTGACACATCTAACACAAATCTTGTTTCATTGTTTGGCTAGTTGTGCACATGCCTGGTACTTTTAATTAGTGATCGACCGATGTGGGTTTTTCAGGACCAATACCGGTTATTAGTAGCTAAGGAGGCTGATAACCAATATTTGGAGCTGATATTCATTTGCAGTAAAATGCAGCTGTGAGGGGGGGCACAAGCCAGTGTTCTTTCTTACGCCGGTCCCAAGCCTGGATAAATGCAGAGGGTTG
>JAQQAE010022675.1:0-10204 GCA_029823295.1 Pseudamia nigra | reverse complement strand
CTTTAGTACGACTTTTTGTTATTGTGGAAAGCCTTGAATAAATGTTTAATTCATAATATTTTTAATTTTTAATAAAGTTTGCCTTATCTAAGTTTTGTGTTGCGTAATGCGCCTTATAATCTGGTGCGCCTTATAGCGCGAAAAATGCGGCAATTGTTGTATAAAGAGTATAAAGTATAAAGAAGATACTGTGAAGGAAGAGCAGGCAACAGTCAAACAGGACTACAGATCTGTGCTGAAAGTGGATAGCACAGAGAACACATCCTTTTTTGACAGATGGATTGATGAAAATACAGGAATTAAAAACAGTCCGCTGTGTATGCCCACCGATATTGTGGAAAATGTACTCATCAGAGACAAGAAATGCCTTCTCAGTCGTTTTTGCCATGATTATGAGGAAGGCATATAGCATTATTAAAGTTATTATACTTTTGCTTTGCCATCAGATTTCCCTAAATAATGTTTTTACGTTTTTAAACTGGGTTCTATTACTAGACACCAGCCCTGTCACAGATGACGAGGGATAGATTTATAACATTTGACATGTCGTGTAGTTGGACCTGCTCAGTTTTTAACAGCAGCCAAAACAAAGACAGTTTAACATTAACAAAATATACTGTATGCAGTGGAAATGCCGTACTACTAAAATTTTATCTGCTGTTAGTACAACGGCAACTTATTTTGATGTCTCAACATTTACGTCTAACTATGACTGACATATTTACAAGTCAGATGTAGTTCATGATCAAGAACCGGACAATAATAAAGTTTTAATTTATGTACTACTTTTATCCACCTTTTTTGTCCATCAGATCTTTTTGATGAGTAGAAACAGTGGTTTACGTGTCCACTGTTGGCTGATACTACATGTTGTGGTGTGATAATGCTGTTTTTCCACTGTTGTATCTTGATAATGATAATTAAAACAACCATATACAACACAATGAGCTTCACTTAAGGCTTAAGGCCAAGTTTTAGCAATGCCTAAGGTCACAGCGGTCACCTGTCCTTATCATTCATATCAACTGTGCATCAGTGTGTGTTTGGCAGTTGAAGTTAGCAACCCAGAAAAACGTGCAGCACATTTCAGATATGCAACGTTCTTATTAGTGAATATACTGTATGTCCAACATTCACACTCCCTTTGGCACCTTTCACAGATATATCAAGGTCTTTGCTGCCAAATGTTCCAGTATGTTCACAAACCAGTTGCCACAGCACAGATCAGCTCGGATAAACCTCTTTCAGAGTGTTTTCGCATCTGCAGTTTTTTAAGTTTTTGTTCCCCCTTGGTGAGATTCACCTGTGCCAGATCAAACATGCGAATCATTAGTATTTCGCTGTTGCGACCCCTGAGGGGAGCAGCCGAAAGGAGAAGAAGAAGAAGTTCCCCCTTGGTGAGATTCGTTTGGGTAGTTGTAAGTACAGTAATGACAGGAGCAAAAGACCTGCACCTCAGTTTCTTAACTAATCACTATTTTTGTGGCATTTAGAAAGTATGGAATTACGCATGTTTCTGTTGTATGATGTTGATGTTGTATGATATATTTCATGTGCATTAACCCAGGATAATTCTGATAGGTATGGTAACATGTCAGAACACCGGGCTGGATACATTTTAAATGCACATATTTATATCCATGAAGCATCCTGTACTAGTTTGGCTGCTCCGGTAGGAAGAGAACGGCTTCTAATAGATCAGTGTGGACCCTCCCTCTGAACAATCCCAATGATTTGAGACGTCTTCATAGTGTTATATACTGATATTAATGATGTCCTTACTAAGAAACATTAATATTTCCCAGTGTCTCAGTCTGAGAAAGAAATAAAAGCAGATTAAATGTGACGGTGCCATGTTCTCTACTGTCTGCAGCAAAGAAGAAGGGATTCCTGAGAGCCTTAACTTTTCTCGTAATTACGAGAAAGAGTCTCGTAGTTATGAGAAACAGTATCTCGTAATTATGAGAAATGAGAAAAGAATGAGAGAATTATGAGAAAAGATCTTGTAATTATGAGATACAGTCTAAAAATATTTTTCTTCAGTGAATGCAATGCGCCGCCATACTTTGCTTAAGTTATTTTGTGCATTCTTAATGATCTTGACTATTTTATTATTTTTTGTTCACTTTCTTCCCTGTTTTATTCATTGTTGATAGTTTTGTTTCATTTGTTACATTTTAGTACATTTTGCTCAGTGTACATTGTTTTTACCGATTTTTTGATTATTTTTTGTGGATTATTTTGTTAATTTTCTTTTGCATGTTTCATTTTTTGTCCCTTGTTGGGATTGTATTTTGATTTCTTTACATACTTCTTGATTATTTTGTTCACTTTTTCTCACTTTCTCCATTTTATTTATTAGTGTCAATTTTTTGATTAATTTGTCAGATTTTAATTTTAAAAAGTTTTCCACATGTTGTAGATTATTTTGTCAATTTTTGTGATCATTCAATTCATGTTTGGATTATTTCAAACATGAATGAAATGTTTTAAAAACATTTAATTCATTAAATGTTAAAATGACAACTATTCAGTTTGTTACATCCAGTGTCTTCCCATATTCTTTTTTTTTTTTACTGATGGAAAATATTAACATAAGAAAACTTAAGACTCAATTTATTCCTCAGGGAATCATTGTGTCTTCACAAAGTCAGCCCACTGTCAAATCAAGGCTCAAGTCTCTCCTTTGGCCTAAAGTACATGTCTCAATTTCAAATCAACTGTGCAGATGCATCCATGGCTAATCACAGAGAAAGCTGGCGATCACTAGGCTTATATCATATAGTACAACATTCCATTAATCAACTACATCTATGTGATTTCTGTGATTATGTGCTGTCATTGTAATGCTTAGGTTCAGTAACTGAACAAAAACCAGCAGTATCATTTGAAGCATTCAGCCCACTCACATTAAACTGAGATGCGGAGCTTACATCTGTGGTTATCTTACAGTCACATCATCAACATCACAGCTAAAAAATGCTGATTTGAAATGATATCAGAGCATACAAGAACCTCAGTGAGGGAATGAATCACCATCGTCATTTTTCCAGGAATATAATGAGTCTGGAACAAATCCACACTCAAAATACCTCTAAAATGTTGTGCATCTGCAAATCATTTCAGCCTTTTTTTATCATAAGCATATCTAAGTTGTATTAATCAAATTAAGCCAGCATTTGTTTAACCTTTCATTTAGAGGAAAAAGAAAAAAGCAAAGCATAATTTCCACTACTTGTTTTTCCCTAGTAAACTATTTGTGTGCATCATAAGACTTTTCCAAACATGCAGGCTGCGCATCCAAAGTGTGTGTTTGTGAGTGTACATGCATGTGAATGCAAAATTAAGCTGGACTTATGTCAAGCATGGACTGCATAAAAGGGGCAGTGTGTGAGTTTAAGCAGCTACTTATGTGAGACCACACTGGCTCAATGGCTGCTTGTTTCCTCCAATGCGAGGGCATGAACGCACACACTCATGGCCTCTATATACACAGACATGAAGTCACGCATGAATGCACACACTCTTGCACGCGCTCACAAACACACCTTCAGCCACAGTGAAGCCTTGAGCTGTAGAGGCGACAGACTGACATTCAGTGGCTGTGCAGAGGTCAGGACTCCGAGGCATTTGCTACAACTGTGCTCCAGACAATTAGCACTGTGTGCAGTGGAACTCATATCAGCTCAATGGACATATGGACACATGGAGAAGAGCAACGTGCAGCAGCTCAGTTACTGATCACTCGATATTTGTATTCATTTCTTCTATCAATAATTATTCTGAGAAGTTATTTACAGCTCTGTCAGAAACTTTAACAATTACATTTTGTTATGAAAGTAATGCTGCTTGTATGGTATTTTATTTTAAGAACATGAGTAAATGTCATTAATCAGATCATTCTGAAATGACAAAAATATTCACCAAAACATGGAAATTGACACAGATAATGTTTGATTTACTGTGAGCTGGTTTTGAACCAGCATTTTACTTTTTTAGGATTTTGGTATTCACTGTTGGTGTAGGAGTTGTGTGTAAATATGACTTATATCTGCTTGTGGTGGAGTTTGATGTGCAGTATGACAATAGTTTTAGATGATTAGTGCAGTGATTTATACTTTTTGATGTGTGTTTGTTGTTTTTTTGTTGCTTTTTGTTGTGGAGTGGCGAGGGTACCCCAATAGTACTTCCAACACTTGGAGGGAGTTGGATAAAGATTCCATGACATGGATTGGTACAAAAAGTTAACAAAGATGTGACATAAATTACTCTAAAATATTTTGAGATCGCAGCATACACAATGAATCAAATTTCAATAATCTCAAGAATCTCATTATTGCAATTAATTAGTTGATGCAATTATAAAAACACAAAAAGCTGTAATTTAAAGAACATTCAGAGGTATTTAGGCTGATCTCAGTGTGGAAACTGAAAAAAAGAAAACCAAAATCTTTGCTCTGTGATGAGATTTTGGATTTAGGCTAGAGGGACAGTTATACTTGTAACTGACCTACGGCAAAATCACAATATTGTTACCAGTAATTACAACATAACGTTCACCAAATTTGATTTTTCAATATTTAAACAGAATCATAACTATCCTTTAACCTTAATCAGAGCACTAAGCACTAACTCTAGGCAGTTTATGAGTAGTGTGTTTGCAGACAGACACAGAGAATTCGCACATCCTCCACTCTGAGTTCTGGTAAAAGGTACAGAGTCCCCAAATCCAGGCCAAACCGGTATAAAAATTCATTAGTACCTGTTCCCTTTAGGGTCTGAAATAGCTCTTAAGTCTGTATGAGTGTGTACAGGACACCTTTTTAACTTTTTTTTAAATGGAAAGCAATTTTTAAAGGGTTATATACAATAGTGCAGTGTGTGTATGTCAGTTTATGCGTTGATTTTTATTGACGTGGGACAGCTTTTATGTCAGCACTTTGAGTCAACAAAAAAAAAATCCCCATGGGAAAAAGTCCATTCTATTCTTTTCCATTTTTTCTTAAACCTAAAACCTTTGGGCATCAGGACAGAAACTGCAGTCTCTGACGGTAAAGTTTGGATTTTGTATATCAGTCATCTACTTCAGCCACCTCTTGCCTGTTGAGAAAAGACAAAACATTTGTGGATCCATCACTTAAAAAATACATTTCTGACTAACACAAGCAAGGTACTGATTACATTTGTAGTGAGACATGAGATGGGTGGCGATACATGATAGGATTTGCAGTTTAATTACACTGGGAAATAATTTGAGACAACCTGACTAAGTAATATGCACCGACATGATGATGTTGTGATAATTCTGCCACAAACTATAATAAACAACACTTTCTGAAGTCACATAACACCTTAAACCATGGCCATTTGCTTCTCACTGAGACTAAACAGAATGTCAATCCACAACAACATGCTCTCTCTTTTCACAGGAATGCAACTGTCTGCTTATTTTGGTCACAAATTCAATTTGTCTTTAAAATGTGATGACACACAGATGCACTGTGATTTCATGTTGAAACTAGCCGAGGGAACACTGCATTTTAAAACGGATTCTCACATTTAAAGTACAGTCGATATGGGCACTAATAATTAAGAGTGCCTTGGTGTAGTGATTTTGCAATAGTGCATTTTTTTTTATTTATTACTAAACTGTACTTTCCATATTTATAGATTATATTTAAGGTGTGCCACTGAGATGTACTCCACTGAACTGACTTGGGACTTAAATTTGAAATGTAAATTAAGGCCTTTGAAATGAGTGCAGATAAACAGATAAATGGAGTGTGTGTATGTGTGTTTGTGTGTGTGTGTGTATGGGGACGGGAGGGGGTGGTGGGTGGTTGGGTGGAGGTCGGAATGCTTTTTGAGCATGCCGTCTCTATGAAAGGTCATTTCACAGTGGCGGAGCGACTTGCAGTTATGCAGTGCATGTATTATTATTTGTGCTGATAAGCAGCCGCCTTGAATACGAGACTCCAAAAATAATAATATTTAGAAAATGTCTCAAAGTCACTGCTGTCGCCAAGACAACAAAGAGGTTATGGACAGAGAGGTAAATGCGGGGATGAAAAAAGACTTCTGTCAAAGGCAAACACTGGAGGGGACAGAGAACGGAAACATGGAGTGATGGGAGTAATGTTTCAAAAGAGCAAAAACAGAGACAGAAAGACTGAAAGCAAAGAGTTGCCTTGCAGACCCTCAAGTCTTTCTTTCCTGTGATCAATAATTTAGACCAATATCCGACACTGATACAGAACAAACACCAGTTACTCACATCTGTAAAAGCTTTTTAATCATACCCACCAACTATGACACACAGTTTGCTTGCCAGTATAGGACATACATTTTACAATTTTGTTCAGTGACAGTTTTTTAATAAAACCAGATTTCCTAAATTAACCAGATTGTTTATGTATGTAAAACTAGACAGCACTCAGAGAGCACAGACCTTCACTGAGGCCGTTCAGTGTCTCTTCATAGAGGGATATGACAATGAAAACAAATGATATAGTTGTACAAATTGTCAGTTTAAATGTTACGTTATTATTAGTTCAATTCACAAAAAAACAGTGTCTCCATAATGGTAATTGTCTTCTGGATCTAGCTCTGTAAATGTTGAAGATATGTAAATTGTGTAATTTGTATAGTTTTGTATGTGTAATTTTTATATTTTTGTGACTTACATTCTGACATCGGTCTGACACGATTTCATGCAATGTGGGCCTATGCTGGGCAACTTATACCAAGACAAAATATATCACTATTTTGTGGCGAGCTCTCCTTCACAGCAGCATCAGGAGGCGCCAGAGCACACGGCCTGTAACTTACTCCTGTGTTTTCATACGAAACACCCCCCGCCCGACTGCGTCGAACTGGTCCATACATGTCACATGACAGGAAGAGCTGTAGATGCCGGTTAGCTGTGTTTGTTTGAAGCCTGCTAGCAAGTGCTCAGCAAGTCATCACATCTAAATGTTAGTGAGTGGAGAAAATGTAGCCGTGTGCAACAGAATGGGGAGCGTGGTATGGACTTATTTAAATCAGCTGAAAAACTCCAGCAAGGGGTTGTTTGTGTGAGAAGAAAGTTCAGCACAGCAGCAACGTAATTAATCACTTCAAACACCTGAAAACACATCCTGAGACTCATGTCCAACACAGTGTATCCAGATATTTGTAATAAGTCTGTCTATCCACAGATACACAAACATAATGATCAGTGTCATTTTAACAGTAGTCCTAGTGAAGAGACTATTCTAACATTTCTTCAGAGAGAATTCAAATAGAGTATCATGTTTTTCATACCATGAAAATAAATGTCTGAAGTTGATATTTCTGTCTCAGAGTAATAGAAGTATATTGTGTTTATTGAAAGTATTTTTAAAATATAATATAATTGTGGAAATGGTGATTTTGGCAACATCAAAGTTGTTAAAGTACCATATTTTTGTCTTTGGCAATAATATTTTGATTGAGAAAAAACTCACCAATAAGAAATTATCCGCATCAGTGTCGATTCCATTTCCCAAAAGAGTAATCAGTATCATATCAAATCTTAAAAAAATCTTTAAAATATGGTATCATCCATCACTAAATTACATGTATTCTGAAAGAGGGTCATCCTTTCAGGGTGCTGGTGGGTCACATGGTGGTTGAACATGCCCACGCCAAATTTATGTCCCTATCCAATATTTGACAGCTTTTAGTAAAGAAGGGGAAAGAATAAGGTCATAATGTGGTTCAAATGCTCATGCTTTTCCTTCTATCATACACTCTTAAAATCAATTAATTTTAATATTAAATCAATAATGCTAACAGTTGTGTAATTAATGCTTTTATGTAAGGAGCATATTTCTTTCGTTTAGGTAATACAGTATGTTTCAGTGAAAGCCAGCGAGGCAGGATCTGTACTGTATGGTAGTAGAGTAAGTCAGCTTTCAGATCATTTGAGTTAGATTGTGAAGTTTGTCCAGTCGGGGTATAAATGCACGTGAATATTGCAGTCGCCTGTCTGAGTGACCCGGCTGCAGTTCAGTTGACCTCCACTGGACGCCATAGAAAAGAGGGTGTGAGAAGCCAAAAAAACCACATTTTTTGTTTTCAGTTTCTTACCTAACACTTTTTTATAAAAAAAATATTCAGGAAGGATATCATAGTGTTTTGCGTGCTGAAATTTTGGCCTGCGTGCCCAACTTTTTGAGGTTGGTAGCATGTGCACTCCTATGTCCTAAAGTTAGTCTGGAGGGTTGACGGGCACATTACATAATCAGCAGACTTTCAGCTGCAATTTGGTGTCAGCTGCATGTCTACAGCATAGCTTTATTTACTACCATATAGTAGCCATTTTTCTTTAACCCCTGTAAGTATAAGCAAACTGGATCACTATATCCAGAATTTTTCCCATATTTGGATCAAGCTTTGTGGTTTGATAGAATCAATTATGGTGCAATCCTAATAGCTAAATTTTCTGGGTGTTAGTTGTGGTATTAGAAGAAGAAATGTTGAATTTGGTCCCATCTCACAATGGTATTACTTTTATAAATCTTCTGGATTCAGATGATGTCCAGATCACTCCCAGAATCCAATCGAGTGGTTCTTGCGCCGTTTCTGCCCTATCTGAAAATCTGATCCAAATCTTCTCATAACTTTTCAAGATGTGATGTGAACAAACAACCAGATAAATAAACTAATGCTAACAAAATCATCACCTCCTTGATGGAGGTAAAAAAAGTGTAATAGTTACCGATTATCAGACACATGGTTCTATTTTTAAAAGGGAGGGACATAGTTGGCCTGTCTATTTCACATGTTAGTTTTTTGCAGCGGACTTCACTCCAGACTGTGCAACATTTACTGTTAATTATGAGACGGAAAATGTGTTTTGCAAGGCTTGCAGCTCGCTTAAGCCAGGTATTGCTATTTCAGTTATAACCATACATGGCTTTGGTAATAAGTGTTTGTGTTCTTATGTCGGGAATGTTACGAACGTGACAGTGGTTCTCTAAGGGACTAACACTGCACCTGGTTCCATAATCCACATGTACAGGGATTGACCCACAGGGGTGAGGTGATGAGGATAATTACTTTAAGACTCTTTAAACACTCAAGCCATCGTAAAAGAAGTTTTTATGTGTGTAACACAATTCCAGCACGCAGCCTGGAGTGACGCCAGTGATCTGGAATCTCCTCCTCTGTTGCATTTAAAGTCCTTTTAACCTTGTTAGCAGCAACATTAGAGACTGCGATGTCTGTCAGTCTGACGGATGAATGGCCAGTTAATCCATAACTTTGGTCAAAAATGAAATATTTAATCCTGATATTTGACTTTGTATGAAACCCATACAGCTGCACAACCTGCAAAATAACAAAAACTACGAGTGAATACACTTTTTCACTGAACTGAAATAAACTGGGTCATCCTCTACAGTTTCCTTCTGTTAATGTTTTTTTTTATCTGCCCTTTCTGAATACAGTTTTAGACAGATGCATAATGTCTTCATGGATTATAATTTACAACCCTTGTCAATCTCACCCATAAAAAGTAACCAACAAATAAACTGAACACATAAAAAGGAAACTGATATAAATATGATTTCTTATACTGTATATTAACAAAACTTGCTAACCCACTTACAAATACTGAAACTAAAGTGAAAATTAAAGGAAAAAATTAAAATGAAGTAAAAATAAAAACTATTAAAAAATAGAAACGAAAACTTGGCTTCTGCATAGTGCATACAGTGGAACCTCGGGTAACGAGTGCTTCTACCGACAAAATATTTGGGTTACCAAGAAGAAATCGGGCAAAATTTTGTCTCACCTAGCAAAACAAAAAAAAAAAACATAAAAATTTGCATCACGAAAGAGATAGACCCAGAAGTGTACTATCACCACAGACTGTATATATTACCGTGGTATCTCGGATAAAAAATTTATTCCGTTCCAGCGTCACATTCAGTACCCGAATGATTCGTTATCCAAATGGACTTTTTCCATATGAATACATGTAAAACCAATTAATCCGTTCTAGACCCACAACAAACTCCCATATAAAGTACCGTCATTTCCGCACTATTAGGTGCACCTAAACGCCGTCAATTTTGTCCAAATATGACAGTGCGCCTTATAATCTTATATATGGACTAATTCCAGTCAAGTCCCGCACCATTTGTGTGTGTAAAGACCCCGAAATGGCTCATTGCAAGAG
>JAQQAE010022674.1:0-10204 GCA_029823295.1 Pseudamia nigra | reverse complement strand
GCTAATATAGATACATACAGCATGTGTTGCCTTCATTATAAGGCTTATATAAGGCTTTTAGTTTTTTGCGGCTCCAGACATATTTGTTTTTTTTGGTCCAATATGGCTCTTTCAACATTTTGGGTTGCCGACCCCTGCACTAAGCCATTGTGAGTTCTTCCCCAAAGTGTGTTTTGAGACACATGACAACTCGCAGTAATCAAGTCAGATATGACCAAATCCCACATTTTGGAAATTATCACAACCATATGCTTTAAATCCAGATAACTCACCTGCACCTGCAGCTTAGAGGGAAGCTGGATGATTGCAGTACCATTGACTTTACGGAGCAAAACACCACTGGTGCCTGAAAAACAAACCACAAGACTCAGATGAAGAAGAACCAGGACCCACCACCAGAAATAGCCTGTACAAAACATTTAAGCAGAATAGACTCATTTTATTCTTAAAAATGTTAAGAAATTAATTAATTGTGTCCTAATTTACTTGGTACCAATCAACATGAACACATTACCTGCAGCTCGAATGTACTCTGCTCCTCTCCCTGGCTGTAGCTCCAGGTTGTTGACTAGCGTCCCAACAGAAAGAGCTCCAATTGGATACGCATCCCCTTCATTGGCCGAAACTGTCAAAAAAAAAAAAAAAAGGACATGATTCGGTTTTAAGTACAGAGGTCAATAAAAAAACAAGAGATCCAAATCCAACCATATCATGGGGATTTGATACATTAAAGAGGATACTGTACCTGCCATGCGTCCGATGAGTCCAGATGTTTTAATAATGTCTCCAGCCTGCATGTTCTCTGTCGCGATGATCCATCTCTTCCGGCTGCCTCCAGCTACCAGAGCAATGTCCGCAGACCTGCGCACACCAGAATGTGTGTGTGTGTGTGTGTGGGGTGGGGGGTAGTATACAATAGGAAAGAGTAAAAAAAGAGCAGTTTCCAGAATTAGGCTCCATAGGGAGCAAAATCATGGTCACATAAAAAACCCTCATATGCACAGTTAGCAGACAAGTTACACAAACATTAACAAAGCAAAGTTCCAGAGAGGCCTTGGTTTGTGTTGTGACGTGAGAATGACGACATGGATGCATATGTGGCATCAGTCCCGATAAGGAAGTCAGCGCTCTCTCCCGTCATACCTCCAGATCTAAGTCTCATGGCGCTTGACCATAGTGACACAGGTCCATAGAATCCACTAAAACCTCCAAATCAGTGCGTAATGATAAGCGGGGGAAGGGTGAAAGAGGAGCTTCATTCTCAAAACAGCGTCTCCTCCAAGGGGGGGTTGGCTCAGGCCTCTCAAGCCCGGCGAAGGGAGCCGAAAAACAAAAACAAAAGTACTTGCAAAACAGGCTGTTCTGAACTTTCATTTTTGGTACCATCAGTCTATTTGACATTAAGTTTTAAATTATACTGGTTTTACGAAAGTTGGGAAGTAATGCAGTACAAATGCTTTTGAGAGTGTTTTCAGGAATCTGTTCTTTGCTTGATATGGATGATACAAGAACAGATGGCAGAAATGTAGAAACGTCTTATTTTATGTTTTTTTCTTATGTTTTTTTTTTTACTTTAATGTTTGTACTTCTACTACAGTAAAGAATGTATGGACCTCTGTCATCGGTGTGCTTTTTTTTTTCTTTTTGTCAGTTCAATGATCCAAGTAATACCTTCCTGACTAGTAATGAAAGTTGGTTTTACCTGCATGGGTCATATCTGACTTCCACAACCTTTTCTTCGAAGGGCTTTGCTTCCGCGTTGTCTTCATAACGTAGTCTCTGAAAGTCAACCCATCTGTACCTTTGTTTGTGCCCACCACCAATACCATGTGTCCGAATCCGTCCTGTTCAGCAAAGCCAAAGAAAAGAACAGTGTTACTCCGGAAGCTCTAGACAGTGTCACATTTTACATCAGAATACAAAGTGTCAGTCATTTTGAGAGTCTCTTCACCTGTGTGGTCTCTGCCTCCTGTCTTTTTCATCCCAATCGGTTTGACCGTATACTTTTCCCTCTGTTTCCAGTACGTCCGGTTCTGCTCCAGGGCTGCTGTCGTGAGGAAACTTCTACACTGCCCGACTGCACAGAGAAGCTGAGATCCCAGCTTCGTCTGAGCAACAGCCTGTCACAAACAAAAGAGTTTGGTCTGCAAGTGTTTTTAGATTCTTTATAGTAATAATATTTGCTTCACTGACCACCAAAGGAAAAAAAAATAAAAATCAGCCTCTGCATTTTACCAGTTCTATTTCATTCTCAGCAGCGGGCTGCCCAGGGACTAGCTGTAGATTTTAAATGGTGCCCTAGTCAAGGGCACTGACTGAGCATACAATCAATATAACGCATGTTTCTGATTTCAATGGAAACCAGAGGAAACCCACATGAATGAACTCCATTCAAAACACGCAAACACAGAAATAACAAAAATGTCTACGCAGAAGCCACACTGTGAAATTACAACACTACATGTAAAAGATGGTAGTTTTCATTACATTTCATAGTTTAAATAATTTTTACTGACAATAAATAAGGTTGAAGTGTTTGCTGTGTAGTAAAATGGTCAGTATTTGATTTACGTTTACTGCATTAATGTGTATGTAACATTTCACTCCTGTATACATTAAAGGTTAAGTTCAACGGAACTACTTTACATACTGTTCATAGTTTTGTCAATATTAATGTAGCATATTTGGAAACATGCAATTTTTACTGTACATGAACTGTAAAAGTAACTAAAACTGTCAGATAAATGGAGTAAAAAGAAAACTATTGGCCTCTGAGATGTAATGAAGCTGGATAATGTTGACGACAAATAGAAATACTGCGGTGAAGTACACTCAAGGGATATAATAACGCACTACTAGATTTAGGTGCAAAATTACAAGTGTAGTTTGGGTTGTATGCAAATGACCACTCATGTATTGTTTTTAATAACGTTTTCATAAATATCCTAATTGAATCAGTTACAAAACAAGCAAAAAGGGCCAAAAATGTAAGGAAACACAAGCACCACACATTGTTAAAGTAAGATTAGATCACATTAACAGTGTAAAGTTCTGATGTCATTGCATGTACTCGTCTCTTGTGTACCAGTAGTCTCTGCTGCTGTAATGGTGGTGCCTCAAAACCTATTATCACTCCTGGTTTCTGGTTGATACACATAGTCATGAGGTCTCAGCCTCAAATTGTGAAGCACCGAGAGAGAATCGGTGATTATGATTGGCGCTATACAAATAGAAATAGAAGAAGAAGAAGTCACGGTCGGTCTGATGTTGTTCCTCTATTGTGGACTGATGGACATTTACTCTGGCACCTTGTCTGTTGGTGTGCCCTGCCTCCAGCAGTCCAATGGCATGAGCCCGGTCACATGGCCCCAGTGTGGCATTCTTACCCAACTAACTGAGAGAAGTCCTTCCCAAATTTGGCCAAAAATAGAGGTGTGCATTATTACATCTCTTGAGCACAGACGTAACTGTGAAAAACTGGTGGAGTCAAGTTTCTTGTATTTCGTACCTGTGAGGAGAGCAGAGCAGGCTGACAAGGAGACACAGACAAGGAGCCAAGGAGTCGAGTTAGACACGACACCGCCATCACTGTCCTCCTGTTGGGGAAAAAGAACAGAAACATTAATCTGACTTCACGTCATGTCATATTCACCGTAATAACCATGGGCGTGAACAACAACATACATCTTATTTGATTTTGTTTTTAACTCATTACTGTCAATACCATGACAACCATTACCAGCTTTATGAGCAACGTCACCAACTTAAGAGTTGGTAGGCAAAGAAGCAATGCTAGGCTAAGCAGCTAAGTGATACGGTCAGAGAAACAGCAGCAGAATACACTTCTGTTACTTCGTTTATAAAGTTTACGTACCTCGCTACGACTGTGATCTAGAAATCAGAGCGCAATAACGCGTCTAAATCTACCTTAACGTTTCACTTATTTCATCTCAAATCCCCGCATATGTGTCCTTCACGGAGCCACACGCCGCGTCGCGCAATGATGACGTAAGCTTTTTCAGCTGAACTCTAATACAGAAAGTACTTTTAATCTTCGCGTCAGTTTCGACCATATACCGTATGGTTTCGACTCTACGTGTTGTTTCTGCCATTTCCTGAATTATTTGGTTAATTGTTCTTCATGTTATTAATTATTTTGTTTTTTTTTTGTTATTTTGGTAGATTTTCACAACATTGCTTCAAAATGAATTTGAAGATTTTTTTTTTGTTCTAATACATCTAATTATGTTTTGCGTTCAAATGTTAAAACATAATGCTATGTCAAAAGGAGTACTTACTATAAAAAAACGTGTTCTAGTAGTTTATACAGTAATGGGAACTTCAGAGGAAAATTATTTGCTGTCCTTTCACAAACTGACCGCTAGATGTCACTTTTGTTTCATTTTCTTGTGATAGATAAATGGTCTACAAACTGACAATATACGCATATAAAATGAATACAAATTAAGAAACTGTACCATAAAGTATCCATTAGATAAATAAAAATGAAAGAAACACCCATAAAATTAGAAATTATAACAATAATAATCTCCGACATGAACAACAATTAAGAAAAATGAACATATAAATCAAAACGGTGAGCAAAAGTGAATAAGATCATGAGCGAAGGTAACAAAATGAACAGAATAATCAAGAAAATTAACAATATCGAACATAAACTGAACCACACTTTGGGATAGACAAGTCCACGCTGAGTATAACAAAAAAATACCAAATGTGTAATGTGTTGAATTATCGTACAGACTGAGGGCAAAATTGTGCAAATAGCATAATTATTGGACATTTGTCACACTGAAACACGCTGATTGAGGACAAAGTAGAGAAAACAAACGATGACGTCAGGCGAGCTCAGCCGCAGTGCACGCTGGGAGCTTGGCTACACCGGAGACATTTTGGACTTAAAGGGGCTGACGGTGAGCAGCGGTAGTCCTGCTCTCGGTAAGTCCGCTTCATTTTATTACTGCTATTGCCGTTATTACTGAACATTGTGTTTGACTCGTTGGTGGAGGAAGGGGTCCTTTAAACTGCTGCGTCCACACGTGACATGTTCGGCGGGTTAAAGCAACGTAAACTCTCAGAAAGTACTAGGGAGTGGTGAGGCTATCGGGAAGCTAAGCTAACGAGTCGCTGACGGGAGCAAAGCAGATGAAGACGCAGCGCCAGTGTGTGTTTCACAGGCGATAATTATACGTGAAGTAACAATTGTTCATGTAGGAAATTATATACAGAATAAATGCTGCCTCTTACACTTATTTGATGCAGGTAGAAACGTATTGTGAATGAGGACCGAGGGCAGCCGCAGCGGTAGCGGCGTCGTACAGTAATTACAAAGTCATAACAGTGAATAAAGGGTGTTTTGAGTATAACTAAGTGTTTAATCATAGGGTGATTAGACGCTTTGAATGAAACCCAGAAGGCTGTGTTAGTGAAATGAAAGCTGCAGTGGTGCAGCGTCATCAACATTTAAGACGGTGATAAATCCAGTCTTTGCACCTTGTTTCCTTTTGTAAAAGTCCAGAGAACAGTGGTACAGGTGTATCACGTGTTAGAGTAACAACATTTATGTAATAAAATCTGGTAAGATGTTAGAATAAATACTTCCTCGGTGGCATGATTCAGGTAGACATTTTCCATCCAGCCCCAGGAGTGGAAACCTCGATCCAGCAGCTGGTTTGGGTGGATGATGAATGACTGTGGACAGTCAGTGGCATTTCCCTCATGTTTGTCCCCACCACACCCTCTGTGATGTTTGGTTCTTCTTTGTGTCTGGCACAGTGGTCACTATAGCTGCTTATTCAGGAAATAGAGCAAGATGATGTGATCTAGCGGTGTCAAACTTCATCAAGTTGATAGGAAATGCATCTCTGGTGAGATGGCACAGTGAAGGGTTGCTGGCTGCACCCACTGCAGTCTGCACAGACTTATGTGTTCGTGCCTGGGTTTTCCTGTGGTTTTCAGATTATATCAGTGCCGTTTGGCTTCCGGCATTGTACAGTTAGGTTTGTGCACAAAGGGATAGTCTAGAAAATCTTTGTTTTGAAGGAAAATAAAAGGAACATTTTCTGAATTCACATAGAACCTCGGTATTTATTATTATACAACTATCACTTATCTTTTCCTTAGAGGCTGTGCTTCACCAAACTGTGACCTCTTTGGTCACAGTTTGGTGAAGCAGTGTTATAAATGGTTACTAAAATCAGAAGGAACTTCTTTATTGCTTTTGAATGTCAAGGGCATTCTTAAAGTCAGAAAAGTGTTTAGTCTAACAGTTTGTGTTTTAAAGACTATAATTCGTTTCTGTGATGATGCATATACTTCTGGCCCTGAGGTGTCATCCTCTGGTAATTTTTTACTGTCTGACCTTTGCTCCTCCTGTAAAACTAGAGCAACTGAACTACTTCGTAAAATTCAGCTTCTTGTTTACACCAGAATGAAATCATACATTGTCGAATCAGTTGTAGTGATATTTCAGTCACTAGATGTTAGATTTTAAGTTGAATGTTGTTTTTTCTGAAGTAAGAATATCAGGTTGATCTTGCAGCCACTGTTACTACTGCAGAGAGTTCTGCTGCTTTGGAAAAATCATAATTATTGTGATTTCCAATCTGAGATCGATCTATCTATAGCTGTCAATTTCTTTTGTCTTTCGGGTTTTTTAATTTATTTTCTCAGTGAAAAAACTTAGAAATCATTTGTTGTGCTTCTTTTGTTTACTTGTGATATTTGGTTGCTGAACTGACATTTTAGAGCTGTCAGATTTCTGAAAGAAATTTGTCGTCACTTGCATTCATTCCATACTAGTTTTTTTTCCTCAACTTGTGGCAGGCATAGTAGAACCTGTGGGCATTTTAGGAGTCCTCCAGCAATACTAATATCATGCGATTATCTTAAAAGGGCACTGGCTTTCACAGGATTAAATGAAAGTATGTAAAATGAACATATTAAACCCTAAATCAGAGACAGAAAAAGTATTTTTTCCTTGAGCCATCTTGTTTTGTCTTTTACATTGATTTTGTCTGGTGTTTATATTTATATTTTTATTTATTTATTTATATATATATATATCCGACATCTCAGTCCAGAAAAGTGCAGTTCTAGGAACAGAAAAGATACTGCGCAGAACCCTCAAGCTCCCAGGTCTCTGGTAGAGGACCCGAGCTTGAAAGGATGTGACCACCCGCGAAGGGTGAGAAGTGAATTTTTATATATATAATATATATTTTAGATACACACACACACACACACACAGTAATTTAAAACAACAAATGAATGTCTGGTGTTTTCATCTTTGTCTCAGCACCAAAGCTCAACCTATGAGGGTTTAAAAATGGTGATTAAACATTTATTGTGGTGTTTAGTATTGTCATGAGAACATTTTTTACCATATCTCTTAGTTCTTTAACCTTGCTGACTGGCGTGTCCCACAGCACTGTTGGGTTTCTATAAATGCCTCTCTGAGCTTGTAAATAGCGCCATGGAGTCTATACCGTTGTGTCTCATTAGTTGTTTTCCTTTGTGTCTGATGGGGGAAGAGAATCAGAGACTGGATGAGGATGACTCCCTCCCCCATCCAACCTGCTCCTCCACACTCTGCTCTGTGGGTGGGGCTGTCTCCTGATGCTGGATGCTCTGACGGAGCACGGGGAAGGTCACCATCATCTTGTCTTCCTCCAGCATCTACACTGTCATTCCTGTCCTATTTCATTTCCATTTGTCTTTGTTTTACACTGGAGGTTTCTTTTATTTTAAGGAGGGTCTCTGTGGATCAGTGTGACATTTCTGTGCACTTTGCAGATGTGCAGTGCTGTTGCTCAGGGACGAGTTATTATTTCATCAGCTTTTCTCTGTGAGCTTTACTTTTCTGGTCCAACCATCTGTAGCAATTAAAAGCACTGGCAGCATAAATGATGGATGGTTTTTGTCTCAAAGGTGTTTAGTGGGTTTAGTTGTCAACATATTAGTTCTTGAAGAATAAGGTGCCCCCTTTTTTACAATCATCATTTTTCTTACGTTTTTCCAGAAGGCAGTGCAATGTGGTCCAAACCCTTGAACTCAGAGTTCCTCCGGCAGCTAAAAATATTTTTACAGTCCTTCATCATTCCTATTACAAATATTTTTAATTTTTGTTGGTCACAAATATCAGTGATCTGCTGTAATGTATTGACATTCATAAGGTGCTTGTGTTATTCTTTGCAGCTTGTTTTTATTGTCTGTTTTTAAATTTATGTGTATGTTTGGTGAGCCAAAGGAAAAGACTTAAATACTGTTATATTCTAAAATGTGATGATAATTAAGATTGTCACATCCATTGATAAACAGAACATTTGGGAACTATAGATGAAGAATATTAAAGATACTTACAATAACATCCATCCATTTTGTACCTCTTAATCCTTGCAAGGGTGGGGGGGATGCTGGAGCCTATCCCAGCTGACTTGGGGCATGAGTCACCAGTTCATCGCAGGGTTGACACATGGAGAGAGACAACCTATGGACAATTTAGAGACCCCAATTCACCTAATCTCTAGTGCAGGTTTTTGGTTGTGGGAGGAAGCCGGAGAACCCACGCAGACACGGGGAGAACATGCAAACTCCACACAGAAAGGCCCCACCACCCGGTGTTGGGATTGAACCCAGGACCTTCTAGCTGTGAGGCACAAATGCTACCCACTGCACCACCCACTTACAATAACAGTAACATGAAAAAATGATTAATCCTGAATACTGAATTGCAATTTTTAAAGAATGGAGTTGAGATTATATTGTGATAAATATATATTCTGATAACCAAAGTCACTGAGCTCCTAAGAAATAACAGTTGTATTTATTTCTGTGTAATAACTGTATAAACATTTGACCTCTTTGTTTGACCTTTTGCAGAGTAATGATATGAGTCGCACACATCTCTTAATGTACAATTTCTTATCTACATTGTGTGTTTTACAGCAGGTCAAGCAGCTCCAGGCCAAGACATTTGTTTAACTCTTATTTATAATTTGCGTTTGTTTACTTTTTGGCTTGTTTTTTTAGAACCAAGTTAGTATTTCTTGTTAATCACAAGTAATTCTCTGTTGCTGAGCCTTGACAAACGCTTGATCCTGACCTTTCCTTTTGCCAATGATCAGTGTATCAAGGGCAAAGTTCAAATTGGACATATTTGTAACATTTACACAATTAGGAAGTTCTGTGAATAGTTTTAGCTGTGTAAAACTTCACTTAAGGTTTTTTATTCACTGTTTATGCACATAAAGCGTAGATGGAGAAAAGCAAGGTCAATGTTAAAGATTAATTCAGGAGGAGATTAATTCAGGAGAAGTGTGTGTATGTGTTTGAAGGTAAACAGCAGTCATGATTGACTTTATCTCACCTGTTTAAAGATTTACAAAATTTTCTCTTAAGAAAAGCCCTCAATGCTTGTGCTTGGTATTTTATCTTCCTTTGACATGAAAGCAGTTTTTCTCTTTGAAACTTCACACTGTTAGGTAGTCCTTTCATACACAGGCATGTTAAGATACTGACTGACTGCACTGGTAAGAAGCCGTCTGATACATGAAAATGCTTGATCTTTCAGAGCAGGTACGAGCTGTAGCACCAGAATACAATCAGAGGAACATATTAGGCTATAATGAATAAGCAGCTTGCATAATACCTGATTCAAGGCCTCCTCTTTGGCATAATTAATATAATTATAAAGGATATGTCAGTGGTGCTTAGATCAAAGCATTCAACAGACCATGCCTTTGACCATGTAAGTGAGTGTCCAGCTAGGTTTGCTTGATATTTGAATAGGCGTGTAAATTCGGTGCAGACATGATTACAAAGGTGTGCAGTTACCTGTGCTATAGCCTGTTTGGTTTTCCATAGGTCATGTTACTTCTTGTCTGCTGATCATTGTCACATTTTGCATGTCTTTTGACTACAGGCCCTGTGATAATTTACTTTTTGGCCTCTTTAATCCTTAATGTGCAGTTTGACTAGATGGCAGAGCCTCTTCATATTCGTTGTTGAGTTCAGGATTTTTCTGGTGGTCCAAAAATTGTGGCTTCATGATGACTCCCTTAACACTAAGGTCATAAAAATTAAATAGCATGCAAGTGGTTCTCCCACCTGCGATGAACTGGCAACTCATCCAGGGTGTACCCTGCCTTCGCTCAAGTCAGCTGGGATAGGCTCCAGCATCCCC
>JAQQAE010022672.1:0-10205 GCA_029823295.1 Pseudamia nigra | reverse complement strand
CCTCTCTTATCTTTTTAAATGGGTGAACTTGCACATTTTTACATTTCCCAATACTTATTGTCCCCACTGTACATATTGTTTTGCAAGTTTCTATATCTTCCTGTCCAGTCGTCATTTTATGTTGAAAATTCAGCAGCCCCCCTTCAGCTTTTGCAAAATCACCAGTTGTTTTCTGTGTTATGACAATAATCAGGAATGCATTCTATTACCACTGACATGTCAGCAGAGGTCCCACCAAAGGTTCTTTTCTATGTTTGTGGCAGAGAAAAAAATGCATTTAACCTATGTATTTCAAGAGAACAAATCTCCACATAGCTTTAGTCATTATTTTGTTTAGAAATGTCAAGTTCATTCTTATAAAACCAGACAAGCAATGAATTTTCATCTTTCTTTATGTAAAAAATCTCAAGTTCAATTTTGTTTCAGATATCGTTGGGTCAAATTATGGAATAAGTACGGAGATATTATGAAATCATCATCAATACCAACTAGTAATGAAAGTCTTAAAATTATTTTGCTTTCAAAAAATACATTGTAATTGTCAAATAATTTACAATAAATAACAAATTTTGTATAATTTAGTTTAGCACTAAACTTAATTATAAAATCTGTTTCACATTTTTGAATTTGCAGTACAAAATTGGTTTACTTAGTATTTTTTGTGGTTGTATTATAGATCATATAATGTATGATCTTAATGCAAATGGAACTTTTACTGGACTCAGCTCACTTTTATTTTATTACAAGTATTGCAAAGATTTGTATTGTATTTGGAGTGTGACGCTTAGTATAAGCCTGTATAGGTTTCTGCCACACACTTCACATTGTTTTGTTGTTTTGTTCAGATGTACAGTACACTTGTGTTTTAATATGTGAAATAATAAATAAATAAATAAATCTTCTTTCAGTGAAACTGTTGGATTCTTGTCTACTATTCATATTTTAATGCTGAAAATATTGGAATAATGCAAATGAGAAATATGGATATATATATGGATACAAATTTGTCTTGAAGTCTGTGGTATAAACAGGTGCTTTGCTGTGGTGTGAAAATATAGAAGAAAACAGTGTGAATAAATCAAAATCTGATGCCATGTATATAAATACATGCATTTGATATAAACATAAGTGCCATCATTGACAGATGTATCATCAGTGTCACACTTTGATCCTTTGTTGCACCACAAATTATACGGTGTGGCACCTATAAAATGAATAACTCAAAAATGTATCTTTTGTTACTTTTCTTATGGAGAAAATGAATCATTGCAAGCCATAAACTGGAACATGGTCAGTTCAGAAAATAACAGATCAGTGTGTAAATAAGCGGAGCATTGCTGACGAAATCAGACAATACATGTATTGTATATAACACACATATATTACACAAATAATTATGTTTTTCAGATACATTGTATAGCTTCATGTACAAGACAGATATGCTATCAAGACAATCATTATATTGTTGCAGATATACATTCGGTGTATGCCAAAACATGGAAACCAGAGTCAAGCATGTTCTGTCAAAGTTTAACAAAAGAAAAATAAACGTCATTCTTGCAAATCTGTTTGAAAACAAATTAAACAAATGTGTACGTAACAAGTGTCTTATCTCTGATAAAAAATTAATACCTGTGACATATTAATTTCATGATGGACATTTATATTATACAGTATGATCTTTTTTTCTATGAAAGTCAATATTGCAGTAGATGTACTGTCAAACCAAACCAAACAATACATACATAACATATGAGTATGTGTACATTCCTTGTGTCTTTTCAAATGTAATGTTAATCAGTATTAATGAGTATTATTCCAAATACTTCCATCAACACAGTTTGGCTATTGTTGACAATCAAAATACATATTTATCAACTATACTGCCTTTGTTTTATTTGTCAACAAAATGAACAATTTTAATGGATAAATTTAAAGCTATCACCCTTCCTGTTTGGTGCTTCAATGAAATTTTTGCAAACCAGAAGTTGATGAGTGAGTAATCAATCATTAATATTAATATTAATCATTAATTATTTCTTCAGCCAACAGTCCCTGTGCCCCCACTGATGTGCACTGCAGTTCTTGAGCATTTTGAGCATTTGGAGCGCTCGCTTCACTTTTTAAGTGAACTTATAGCCAAGACATCATGCCCTCTCGTCTGTTGAAGGAGGTTTTTGAGATTGTTGGCCCGAGGGTTTTACCTTTAATTAACTGCAGTCTTGTGTCCGGGACCATTTATGCCGATTTTAAGTGTGCTGTGGTTCAGCCTCTCCAAAAAAAAAAACCCAAACCTAGATCCTATAGTCTTGTCAAACTTTAGACCTATCTCAAAATTGCCTTTTCTTTCTAAGTTACTGGAGAAAGTTGTCTTTATCCAGCTTCAGGCATTTTTAGATGATCATGGTCTTAATGATGTTTTTCACTCTGGTTTTAAAACCCTCCACCAAATCTGCACTTTAAAAGTTTTTTAATGACTTTTTACTAAATACTGACTCTGGGGAAACAGCCATTTTAGTTCTTTTACACCTAAGTGCTGCTTTTGACACTGTCGACCATGGCATTTTAATTTCACAACTTCAACACAGTATCAAAATTAAAGGAACCACTCTTGAATGATTTACATCTTTTTTAACAAACAGAAGTTTTTTTCTGTTAATACTGGTAAGTTTTCCTACTCATTAGCCCCCACGCATGTGGAGTTCCCCAGGGGTCCACCCATACTCTTCCATTTACATGATCCCTTTACATTCTGTATTTTTTAAAAAAATATGGCATCCCTTATCACTGCTATCAAGTATATATCACTTACTGTATAATCAAAATGCAATTATGATTGAGATATAATTTATCACATGAACATCTCTTTTTGATAGAATTGCCATTAAACCACAGATATCCTGGGGCACACGGGTTATGCTGTTGGTATGAATGAACTATTGTATTAAAATGCTTAAAAAAAAAATTAGGTATACACCAATAGCAATTTTCTTATTGTCTGTTGAATTGGTCATTTCTACTATGACATCAGTTAAGGCTATTGATGTTGACCGGTTTGCTCTGAATCCACACTGTCATTGAGTAATTTGTGTTTATCTAAAAACTTACCTAATCTTTCATTGAATAATTTTTCTAACTTGTGTGTGTGTGTGTGAGAGAGAGAGGCAGGTCTATAATTTGTGAAGAGGCACTTGTTGCCAGTTTTCAACACTGGTATGATCTTTGCTGTTTTAATTTTATTGGGAAATTGTCCAGTTTGGAGTGACAAGCTACAGATGTGAGTTTGTGGTTTCACTTGATTGTCCTTTTTACTGTTTTAATATCAAGTTCTGAATTGAACCCATCCCTGTGTCAGATGCATCCACCTCCACAACAAACTGACGAGAGGGATCTGGATGGACCAGGATTGGGGCTGAGGTGAACTGGGTTTTAAGTGCTGTCATAGCAATTTCTGCCTCCGGGTCCAGTGGAAGGGAGTGGTGGTGGAGGTCAGGGCTGTCAGTGGTGCGACTACCTGGCTGTAATCCCTGATGAATCTTCTGTAAAAATTTGCGAACCCCAGGAACCGATGTAACTACTTGCGTGTGGAAGGTGCGGGCAACTCCGAGACACCTTTTACCTTAGTGGTGTCCATCTGTACCTGTCCTTTGGCGATGACATACCCCAGGAAGGAAACCGTGGGGACATGGAACTCGCACTTCGAGCTTGTTCTCGAGCAGACGTTCAAGTACCTGGCAGACATGGTGTTCAGAGAGGGTCTGGAAAAGACCAGAATGTCATCTAAATAAGTGAAAACAAAACAATTGATCATGTCTCACAGGACATCATTGACCAGCCTCAAGTGGAGTGGGAAGAGGCTCTGTCCTGATGCCCAGGTCCTCAGCCACCTGTTGATCCAGAAACCTCTCATCAGCCCCTCAATCTATCAGCACTGAGAGAGGTGTGGTGTTCATCTGCCAGGAGATGGTGCGTGTGACCCTGGGGAACATGCTTTTTTGCCATACTGTACTAGAATTAAGTGTAATTGCATATCCACTACAGTAGTTGGCAGTGGCGCTCTGTCGCTCTATGGTGTAGGGTTTTTTTGCACCAAGCAAACGATATGAAGTGCAGTATCAACACTCAAGAAACAACATGGAAAAATTCCTAACAGGGATGAAAAAAGGCAGAGAGAAACAGAGCTAATGAGACAAAAGAAAGTCACCAAATCTCTAAGACGAGGAAATATGACGATGCTTATGTGGTGCTTGGCAGCCAAGCACCAAATACGCGTAGTCACTACGGTGGGAGATGATGGGAGACAAGGAAAGACCGATGTGTTTAATGTGTCTAAAAATGCTTGCAGTGGAAAAGCATGGAGCCAAATAAATTAATGCGTCACTTGAAGACATCACACCTCAATCACGCTGATAAGCCAATGGAGTTTTTCCAGAGAAAATGTGCCGAATATTGCCAACAATCCTCCTACTTTGTGATGCTACTTCAGTAAACTGGCAAGCAGTTGTAAGTTGAGCTATATTTATTTCTTTTTTTGTTTATTTTAATGTTAATAAGGATACAATGTAATGCAGAGGTTTATGAATAACAATTTTATAGGCAAACAATACTACTTATGGTCACCGGCGGTGAGGGGGGGGGGTAATTGAGAAGCTGCACGAAGTGAATTATGGAACGCAGCCTGGAGAGCCTCATCATTGAACCCACTGGCTGCTGCTCGAAAACCAGGGAACACTGCATGAGGAAAGCCCAATAGGAACCGAGGTTTCTGTAATACCGTTCCACGGCTGGGACAGTCGGTTCACGGACCGAAAGAAAGGGAGGAGCCAGAGGGGAACAGAGCTGGCTGGGAACCTCTGGAGGTAAGTGAGGGGCTTCTGTGGATGGCCGTAGCTGCCTATGGAGACTGTTTATGTTGGCAGTCAGCTCCCTTAGCGTGTCCATTATTCCAGCCAGAGCCTGCTCATGTTACCCCAAATGCAAGCCTTAGTTGGAGATGGCTTGGTGCATAGCTTCAGGTCAGCTGGGTCCATACTGGCCAGATTGTACTGTTACAGGAGGAGCTGGTTGTGACCCAGATGCTGAACACATGAGACGAGCTCAGGTAGCAGTTTACACAACTCATTGAAAACCAAGCAGAAAGTGATGGCAGAATGTAGAAGCGTAATGGAGCTGGACGATGGAACAGATAAGGCAGGGAGGACAGCTGATGGAGCAGAGCGAGTGGGGATGGAGGCTGAACGGAACAGCCACAGGGAGAGGACAAACTGGACGGAATGCAGGACTGGAGCACAGGAGGAAAACAGAGACAGAAGCTGGGATCCAGGGAGCTATGGAACACAAGTCAAAAGGTAAGAAACACCCCACTAAGCTCTCAAGTACTGTAAAACATTGCAATGAAACAGACTGAGTATCAGAGTCTACGATCTGGCAGGGAAGCAGTGGTGAAGCCAAAATATATAGCGGGGTTGATTGTAGATGGGTGTGACTCCTGCACACCTGTCCACTCCTGTAATAGCAGATACACAGACAGTGACAAAGGGGAGGAGAGGCACTAGGAGCTGGGAGATGTGACACATGCAGACTGAAACAGTCACGCATTAAACACCACTGTCCTCTGGTGTCCTCTGCCTGTGCTGTAACTATTGAATGACCTTTAACCCTGACTTTAGAGGTTCAGCCTAGCCAATAATCCTCTTAGTCTGTCTCTGAGCTCGCTCTCTCATGCCTGGTCATGCACAGCGTCACCAGCCAACTGACACTCTTGCCAATATGAAGTCCTCTTTGCCCCGTCCTTATTTCTTCAGTACACACTGCTCTTTGCGATACTGCAGCAGTCAGTACTCTTGTGAGGAAAACAGAAAAGAGTCATAGTGTGAGTGGCTTTCCAATATCATCGCTTTTAAGACAGAAAATTGTTCAAATGTATTTCCTGTATACTTTGTTGTACTCTTCCTTCTAAAAGTCAAACTCTTGCATCAGCACCATTTCTCCTCAGCTAATGCTTTACTTCAGCCCCTATTTTTACTTCACACTCTGCCAGGCTTGATCTCAGCCTTTCCTAAGGTTAATCATGACTTTTGTTCCCTATTAAGATTCACCAGATTGAAACGGAGAAGAGCAGTCACAAGGCAGATAGAAGGGGAAAAGAAAGGGGAGAGGTAACAGAGGCAAGGGAATGTGATTGGCATGGAAAAGGAAATGAAAGAATGAGATCAATGTGAAAATACTCTCAGGCATGACTATCAAGATGTCAGAGAGCCCTAGACTGTACGCAAAACAATATGCCCAAAGGCTAATGTGAGTTTTATATCGTGAAATTTTATTAAAAATGATGAAAAAGCAGTTTACTTCATGAAAACTGTGGAAAGGGTCTATGGCTCTTCATTTATGTAGCAATTGTAAATTTTAGATGTACTAAAAATAGTAGTGTTCAGTCTGGGGGCTATAAAATTAGACTAATATACCCCCCACATATCTACTCACAAATCCTCATGACTCATTTGTCTTTATTTTAAGTCAGCTAAAGGTAAAATAAAATCTTAAAAAAAAAAATCAATGTTTTGACTGTTAAATGTTTAAAACTGTTGTGTTTTAAATGTAGGTCTTTCCAGTGTATGCTAAAAAAAAACCTTCAACGTGATTTTTTAAATAAGAAATGGGTGAATTTTGCTCATTAAACCATGATCTGTAAGAGGTAAAGACCAACACTGCACTAAATATTGATTAAAATGGTTATAAATGAAGTTAATAATGAGATATAAACAATGTTTATATCTGACAGTTTTGGATGATTAAACATGCTGCAGGTCAAACCGACCCAAGAACATTATTGCTGTTCCTGAGAAATGAACATAACAGGAAGATTAATTAATGACACACATCTCACTTGGAGTTTTCATAGCATATGAATGTTCTCTGCTCAAGTGGAAGGTGCAAACTGAAAGGTACCGCTGATCTGGATGCATCTGAAAAATAAATAAGAATATGAAGGTTAGCACCTCATTTCTTTCTATTTTATGAACATGCCACTGTTTTAAACTGGTCATGTAGCACAAAACAAGTCGATCCAACAAGGGCTTTACATGCTCATCAGTGTCTGATGTTCAGACTGTTTTCTGAGAAGCAATAGTCTTGTGTTAAGCCTGAAAAGTCTGCCAGTTCTCACTTGCTTCAGTCACACATTTTAAAAGTAGAATCAGAAAGCACAGATGAAGGCAGACCCCCACCAAGGCAGCTCCGTTCCTCTTCATAGTGAAAATCATTATCGTTTGAACCTACGCTCATTTCACCCATGTTAATGCACCAAAAAAATATTCTTAAATTTATTTGACCTTCATTATTGGATTCTCTTACCATGAAAACCTACCATTAGCATTTAGAATTGTATACATATACAGTGGTGCTCCTCTTAACAAATTTAATCTGTTCCGGTGTCACGTTCTGTGAGCAAATCATTTGTTAACCGGAGCGACTTTTTCCATAGGAATATGTGTAAAACCAATTAATATGTTCTGGACCCATGACAAACTCCCATATAAAGTATGTATTACACACCCATACGTGCACATTTATTCATTATTATTATTATTTGAAAAGGAAATTATGTTAGTTATCTGAAACGGAATGAAATTAGTTCTAAAAAGGATTTAGAATGTATTCTTACCATGGCTTATGGCTTGGCAGTGTGTCTGTGGACACTGCACATGTCCCTAACTGTAAACACAGCTCCAGAAACCGGAGCTGCTGGGTCTAAGCACAGCTCCAGCCTGCTTATGGCTACTGTTGTTAGCTACGGCTAACAATATAGCCGGCTCCGGAGTGGAGCTACCTCACAATGGCAGAGGCTAGGACACACAGGACCACGCTGTCGGGTTCTGCATTGAGGAGTTGAGCTGATTCATAGATGCCCATGGTAAGGCAGTCTTGTTTCTGAGCTGTGTCTTGTTTCACAGCTGGCTAGCGCTAGCGGCTAGTGCTAGCGGAAGCCAACAACACTCTGTAGCTGGCTAAGATCACAACGCTGGATCCTGTACCTCTGCCATTGTAAGCTAACAACACTCCAAAGCTTCTGCCATTGTAAGCTAACAGCCCTCCGGAACCGGCAAGCACCACAATGCTGGACCGGGAGCCTCTGCAGTTGTAAGCTAACAACACTACGAAGCTGGCTAACAACACCTGCACCCAGGCCACAGCACTGTTAAGGAGCAGGCAGCTCTGTAGCAGAGACATGGAGCTACTCGTGGTTAGCATTTGGCCTATTACATCCCACAGGAGCTTTCATGTGTTATTGTGTTGACTGTTAAAATCTGGGTGATAGTTCAATTCCGGGTCTATCTCTTGCGTTACCTAATTTTTTTCCTGTTAGCCGGTTCAAATTGTTGGCCAATTTTTTTCCTCGGTACCTGGATTTTTTGTTCAGAGAAGCGTTTGTTAGCCAGAGTACCACTGAATTGGGGAAACCAAACAACTGCTTCACAGGCGAATGGCCCAACACAAGAGAGCCACAGCCTCAGGACAGGACTCCGCAGTCTACCTGCATCTCAAAGACAAGAAACACTCCTTTCAGGGCAACAATGTTCACATCTTGGCCAGGGAAGACTGGTGGTTTGAGCGTGAAGTGAAAGAAGCCATTTTTGTGAATAGGGAATGACCCTCTCTGAGTCGAGGGGGAGACCTAAGACACCATCTTTCATCCATTTACCGCTCTGTTCTGGAATCTCTATCCAGCCAAACTGCAGCAAAGTTCCTGGGTCACTCATACCCCTCCTTCTGTCACCATTCACAGAGTGAAACTGTCAATGACCCCACACCCCTGCATTGTTCAGGGATAGAGACCCTAATGGCTCTAACATCTGAAACGAACATCTTTTAGAATGAAAGGGTAGAGTCCTGAGTCACAGAGTATAAATTCTGGTTGCCTGCATGAGTTTATTTAGAACTGAAGAAGCTTCCTGGATAGGTAGTGAAACATCTTCAAACCAAATTTCCAGTCCAGTTGACACAAGGAAAACCACACACATTGGGTACCATGGCCTGGATGACTGAGAATCTTCACAGACTGATCTATCCTGAACATTTCATACAAATCCAATAGAGGCCACAAGCTGTTCCTCAGCCTGGTAGTGCACATTTTAAAAGTGCAGTATCTCTTTTCAGATGGTAAGGCAACAAACAGAGAATGTGCTGGGTGGGTTTCATCAGTACTTGCCTTCCGCTACAACTGTTCAGGGTATACAGTGTCTAGGAGTGGCAACGTGGCCCCTATGACCGAGTGTGCAGCTTTCACCGCTCAGGCCAAGTCCATCTTGTTCGACCTCAACATTAGTTGGAATATCTAGAGATTAGAGATGCATTACTTTCTTAAAATGAAATAACATTTTGATGAAAATTATATTTGATGTGGGTCATGTCCCAGAAACAAGACTTTTTTGTACTTAAAAAAAAGGTTTTAGGTGGCTGCTTTTTGTGCTTTTGGATGACTGTCACTACTCTGGCAGTGGGTGGTGTCACCATTTGGCTTGTGCTTGGAGAGGACTAGGGTCACCAAACTTATAGCAAAGGTGTATCAGATCAAGACCTGGGTCAAATTTGAAAGTGGGTGACCACTTTTCTGGTCAATATTTCCTGATTTTCTTGTCACCATGGTTACTCAGTGGAGAAGCTAAGGGCCATAAAACTTACATTGAATGTGTGCCCGGTTTGGACCAAGGAACATGAGACTTACCACCTGTTATCATCTTCTGCTGTGTATAGAAAGAGCACCAGTTCTACTCTGAGCTCCTCCCAGATGATCACGCTTAATCTAAATGCTGGTGTACACTGGTGTACATCTAAAGGCTGGTGTATACTGGTGTACATCTAAATGCTGGTGTACACTGGTGTACATCTAAAGGCTGGTGTACATTGGTGTACATCTAAAGGCTGGTGTATACTGGTGTACGTCTAAAGGCTGGTGTACACTGGTGTACGTCTAAAGGCTGGTGTACACTGGTGTACATCTAAAGGCTGGTGTATACTGGTGTACGTCTAAAGGCTGGTGTACACTGGTGTACATCTAAAGGCTGGTGTACACTGGTGTACGTCTAAAGGCTGGTGTACACTGGTGTACATCTAAAGGCTGGTGTACATTGGTGTACATCTAAAGGCTGGTGTATACTGGTGTACATCTAAATGCTGGTGTACACTGGTGTACATCTAAAGGCTGG
>JAQQAE010022671.1:0-10205 GCA_029823295.1 Pseudamia nigra | reverse complement strand
TGCCCTCTTCAAAATACATTTGATCAATTTAATACTTTGTGTTTTCCATCTTCCCACAGAAGCCAAAACGATGATTAATTAAAATATCCCCCTGTCAGTCATACATTTGTCTCATTTACCCTTTGATATTCACTCCACGGTGTCTCGCTATCCCATTTCTCTGACACCAGACTACCGTAGTTACCTGTTGTTTTCTAAATTGTGCTTAATGCTTCTAATCTCTGCTCAGTCTTCACTCACTGCAGCATCCCTATTTTTAAACCCGGTGTGTACATATCACATTGCAAATGATAGTAAGCCATTTCCATTCCCCATTCTTCTTTTACATGCAGTACATTTCTCTCCGCCAGGCTCTCCACCCCTGCTCCTCCTCACTTTCCATCATTTGCTCAAACCGTCTGTCAATCTCTGTAGCAAATGGATTTTTCTTCCACCTCCAATTCATTTCCTTCTTTTTCTTGCACTCTTCACTTTTTGTCATTGACTGTCCTCTATCAACATCTGTCTTGCTTCTTCTTCCTGTGCCTCTTTATTTATAACGTCCCGCCTACCTCATGCAGAGAATTTAATACTCCAGTAGTACTCATTCAATGCCCAACTCCTACCTTTACTTTTTACATCATCATCTATCTTGTAGCTCTCTTCCCTCGATCATTCACATTTCCCAAGCTCTCCATTCTCACTTCACATATTTCTCCATCACTGCTCACTGTGCCCCACACGGTTTTATGCGTGTTTTATTGCAATGTATCTTTAATGTGTTTATGTTGCAGAAATTGGTACCACCACTCGGTTCACCCACTCAGGCAGTGTGAATGTCTACAATAACTGTCTAAAGTGTAATAACTACAATTTTACTCTTTTAGACTCACCTCTCTTCCTCCTACTTGCATACTCCTCCAATCATCCAAATATGTGTGTTTTAAAGCATATTCAATTATGGACATTTGGGGTTTTCTGTATAATTCACTGAGGATGATAGCGATCAGTCACCCACCATTACTCACTACTCTGCTTAATCGGCTATGGGTGAATTAATAACAGTAGAGAAAACAGATCCAAGCTGTCTGCCCTTGTTACCAGTCAGGGCCATTACAGCTGTTCGCAATGATTTGAATGACATTCTAATATGGTCCAAAAGCTAACTGTTCAAATATATTTGGTGCCGAGTAGAGCTTGGCAGCTCTGTCCTCACTCTGAGCAGCTCCCTGTGGTTTGAAAGAGCTGAGATAGTGATTGGCTGTCTTATTCACCCTCATGCTCCAAAGCTTCACACTGCATGATAAGGAGACTACTGTTAAAATATACTCAAAATAGATAAATAATCTATCAGTCAACCAAGAACTCCTGCAGGATTTATGTCATTAAAATACTGGCCAGAGCACACTCAAAGTACTATCTCACCAGAAGATCCAGTCGAAACCACCGCCCAAGCCTTTTTCCATTTTTTAAGATATGTAAAATATTTCAGCCTAAACTAGTCATATGCAAAAAAGTGCTATGTAAGTAAAATAGCATTTAATTGAAGTGTCACCAAAAATTGGGCATACAATTTCAGTTTACTTATTGACAGCCTTACACTATCCTATATTTCGGTGATGCATGGCTTACAGATACTGTATACTCCTGGACATTAGAGGCCTGACCTTATTTTTCCCCCCAGAAACCCCACCAGAGGCTTATGGGGAGCATTTAACACATTATTAAATACCTTGTTGGCTATATGTAACTAACAACCATACTTTTTATCTGTTGCCATGATGGTGAAAAGTCCACTCTAACTGGCAAGTGTGCAAAGGGCAAACTGTGACCCTTGGGTTTCACAGACTCAGGCTATATCCTAATTTCAGACCAGATTACAGAGGAATTATCAGTGAGGTGAATTGTAAATAGCTGTATCCTTATATATTTTAAAAATCCATTTGACAAGCTTCACTGGTGGCTAGCTCACTCTGTGATGCGTGGAGGCGAGTCCCACAAGTCTCTTTTCAGGTGTCAGCACCCAGTCCTGTAGGCGCTACACCTGTCAAAACACAGGTGTCCTGAAACATGATGATAGGTGTGATCAGGTGCATTTCTCTAACTCGGAAAAAAGTCATTTGTCTGTGTGGGTTGTGAGTGGGTGACTTATGTGTGCATGTGGATTCAGGTGGCATCAGAGCTGTCAGTTCATTATTAAATCCAATGAACTTTGTAGTATTATCCACCTCATGCTATAATAAGCTGAAGAGAATAATATTTAATTGGTGGTGGTCAAATTCTATTTAGAGCTTTGTCTTGTATGGCTTCTCAACACTAGTTACTACTGTGTTCCCTTGTCCCTTACTTAAGAGTTGTCTGAAACATTATTAGGAGGTCTTTATTAAATCCTAATTACTTAGATTTCCATTGGGTCATCAAAGTGGGTTCATTTGAATGTTCCTTTATACAGTTCACTTGCTGTGTACTCATGTAGGGACAATAAAAAATTCAGCTTTTGCCTTTGTGGAATCAGAGTCCATGATCTGAGTCTAAAACAGAACCAATTCAGTTCCTATGTGGGAAATGATGAGTGGGACTTTCCTGCAGAACAGAGATAAATGCATCCTTAAGAGTGTACGACCATCATCAGACAGGGATTTTTGACAAACATTCATTACTGCCAAGGAGGTTATGTATTACTGTATCTGTTATGTAGTATCTGTTTGTTTGGATGAAATTTTCAGGATAGGCTAGAAATAGCACACAGACCAATCACTTAGATTCTGAGTGATCTGGATCATTGTCTGGATCCAGAAGATTTTAAAAGGATGCTTCACCATTCTAAGATAGGACCAAATTCAACAACAAAAAACAAACAAACAAAAATAGGATAATACCTTAATAGCTTCTATCAAACCACAAAGACTGATTCAGTTATGAGCAATATTCCAAATATAGTGATCTAGAATGCTTATGTTTACAGGGGTTACTGTAAAGTTATAAATAAAGCAATAGACATGTAACTGACACCAAACTGTAGTGGAAAGTCTGCTGATTCAGTAACGTGCCCACAGATTTGGTGCATCTTCAACATTTATGGAGCTAAATCCAGAAGAAAGCCACCATTATGGAAATAATATTTTCTGTGAATAACTATTGAACTAATAATGATATATATGTGATTCCAAATGCTAATGGTAGATTTTCATGGTCAAAGAATCCAATAATGAGGGTCAAATGAATTTATGAATATTACTTTTGGGTGCAGTAGTTAAATTATTAAGTTAAATTCCATATGTAGGGAGTGTCTGCATAAGTATTCCGAGGAGTTTGAATTGGAGTTATTAATACTATAACAATTGAAGAAACTAAGTGAGGATGATGCTCTCAGGTTTCCACTGTCAGTGTCATGTTTAACACTTAAACATTAGAGTGACACAAGGTGCTAACATAACTTTTTTTTTAATAACTTCTATGACTGTAAGTCAGAGGTGACAGAAACGCACCCAATATATATTTTTTTACCATAATTACACATAAGAGCTCTGCACTGATATTCATTTTCCTCAAGTGACGGTAAAAAGCTGGCAGAACAACACTGGGTATGTCTCCAGCAGTGACAAATGTTTATGTTTTCATGTTTTTGCAAAATAAGGCACAAACACATACTGACAGTCTCTTTGTTTTGCTTGACAGAATGATCTCCGCTTTGCGTTTGTGAATCAATCAGCTGCTCCCGGGCAGAGTATTTTTCAATGTGTTTAGGGGGGATATTTTAGCACAGTGGAATTCTACATTGCTCCAAATGTACTGAAGCACAGTCTCTGAAACAGAATGGTCATTAGTGTGAAAAAATGCAAAAGATACTCAAACTTTAAACAGAGCTACATCTACAATTGTTTTGGAAGAAATTAAAACCACAACTCTATTTTATGTCTACACTTCAGTAATTAGCAACAAATGCTGCAAAAACACACTACACATCCATTTTCTAAAGGAAAAGAAAATTCTTTGCAGGCCATATCAAACCTACCTGGGAAGATTAAAGACAGTCTTTTCCGGTCTATTTTTCTTCAGTGTTTTGTAGCCAATCAATGGGAATAAAAAGGAGACTTTACTAATGTGTTTATTGTAAGTACAACAGGCTGCTGTGTTTGGCCATTCTGAAGAAGGAGTATGCTTGAGCCTCGACTACAGCAGACTCTCTTATGATTAAGCTTGTACTCTTCAACTGGAAAGAACAGTATGGGATCAAAGTAGCTTAAAGACAGTGAGACTCTCCTTATTTCAATGCTTAATTAATGCACTTACGGGACACTGGAAAACAAAACAAGTCTACAGCATTTATATTTACTGTATAACATCAAAAGGAGTGATGAACAGTGGTCAGACAAAATTAATTGCATAAAAGTTAAAAGAAAGAAAATCATGTCATTATAGTCCTGTCAGAAGTGGGGGGGCAGAGACTTGTAATGAGGGACAAACGGATAGATGAGGTGGTGTGATTCCATCCCACTCAATGTGTTTGATGTGTTTATGTTTGATTTACATTCACCCTCTTCTCATCTTTCCCTAACCCTGAAAAAGTAGCTTCACATCTAAACTTGCTCCTCACCTTGACCCTCTTATCCCTAAGTCTATACAAGCAGAAACTGAAAGAAAGCGTTACAAATAAAATTCTAATGCCCTCTTACAAATTTGAGTTGCAACTGAGGGTAGGGTTTGTGATTGCACGGGCTGGAAGATTTGCTAAAATTGTTGTGTCTGAACATGTAAGAAAACAGTGTTATGTAATACTGTTTATGTTGTTTCATGGAGGGCATATCTCAACATAATAAAGATAGATCATTCTATGGAGAACAATATATTCCTTTGGGCAACGAGGCCACCTGATGACTTGACCTGACTGCATTGCCAGTGGACCTGACTCATGGAATTATGGGAATTTAAAATGCTATCAAGTTTCAAGTTAAATGCCACATTCAACCACAGACTTACCTTTGGTTAACAAGGTAAAGCATGATTATAACCTCAGAGCAAGCAAATGTCATCCCACTTCCTACCAGCAAAGGGAACCTTGAAACTGCCTGTTGCCTACACATGGCTATGTAATGTTGCACCTTAATGCACTTGACTCTCTGGTGACTCCAGGTACCACATTCCAGGATTACAATCAGTATGGGCCCGCTGAAGTCAGATTTAACATGCAGTAAATGTACCCATGCGTTATGTACCAACACTATAATGGTAACTTACACTATTAATGCCCTGGATGTAAACACCACTAGAACCTATGAAATTGAATCCAATTAAACAAAAACATAGAAACATAAATACAGAACAAGTGCTCTAAATAATGTAAAGATAATAACTTGTGGGTATAGTGAGAGTTAATACATTCTGGCTTTATCACCTTCAACCTGATGCTTATACCATTATTCATTAGATTATAATTGGAAATAATACACTGACTTGATCTTTGCACTCATTACCAGCGATCCGTCCATAGGTGTTCATGGTTAGTGTATGTGTATGTGGTTGGCTGCTGACTAACACTGCACCCAGCCTGCTTTCCCAGAGTACACTGCACCATGCAATGGAGATGGATTACCCTGTCATCCTCCCAGCAGAACCACTGCAGATTATCTTGTGTGTATAATTTATTCTATCTGAAAACAGGAACATGTTCACGTGTGAACATGTACTTACTGAGTGCTTATCATATTTGCCTCTTTAAATTTACACATGCATAAAACTAGTGTGTCAATGTGTGTGTGTTTGTGCACGTGTTTTGGTCTATATCCATTCATCTGAGTATGAACATGTGAACGTATGTGTTTGTCTTTCTCGTATGGAATTCTGATCTCATATATGTCTACCCTATGGTGTCACTAAATGTGAAACATAAAAATAGCGGCATGTGATAAGTGTGCATGTGTGTGTGTGTGCCTATTTCTGCAGAGTCTACCTTAGTGAAAACACTGGGTTATTAACGACCTCAAAAGCAGCAGCATCCATCTGCTGCATACACACACTCCATATTTGTCTGAATTAAACAAGGTGCTGTGTGCATGGTGTAAGTAAGAACATTATGGTGTGTGTGTGGGGGGGGGGGGGGTGAGTGTGTGTGCATACAAGAAGTACACATGTTTGAGTGTACAAAGCAGCACTGTACCCTAGTGTGATCTCTGTATAATGCTTAAGTGATTAATGGAAAAACAATGGGTAGTTTTCTCTTTGACATAAGCAATATGTTAAATGTCCATGAACAAAAACTACACTAGATCTGCTTGTCTTAGCTTCTCCTTCTCTCGCTTCCTTAATAATTATACCTCATTAGTCTTTGAATACATGAGAGGAACGATTGAAAAAAAGAGTGAATGAGGTGGGATGCAAACAACAACCAAAACATGATGTAGTACTTCAGTGAATGAACAGAAACAGACAGAGACCATGGCAAAGCAAAGCAATAAAAAATATAAAGGTAACGCACAAAGTGCTCCTACAGAATGGGGAATCTGTCAAAACCCACAGTGGTGAAGGCAAGGTTTTTATTGGCAGCCAAAAAAACCTTGGTGGGGGCCTGTAACTTAGCAACAGTCAATGACACATAGATGGTAACAGTGAGGAGGTGGGAAGACAGTGTGTGTGCGTTATGGTTGTGGGGGAGTAGTGAGAGAGTGTGTCTGGGGGCTGTGAGAAAGTGCAAGATTGGTCTGGAGATCTCGCAAGTAATGAATCTGGAGTGTTGCTGTCAGAGAGGGTGGGTGTGGGGTGGGAGGAGGTGGATTCAGAAACACACAGAGAAACTCCGAAGCCTCTGTTGCATAAAATGTACTGTGACTGTGCACTGGTCCACAGTTGATGCACTGAGCTTCCAATTGCCCTATTATTAATACAAACATGTTGCCGCTTTTATCCACAAGTATTGTAACTGAGAGGGAAGTGGACTGGCATGAGGCCATTAAACAAACCCAGTAAAACAAAATAATGAAATATAGTTAATTATCTCATTCTAATTTTCCCCATCATGTGCTTGCAGCTCTCATAAAGACTGTGGAAAATCACTGACAGACAAATTTCCAAAACAAGGTAAACAATATCGCTGCAATAACTGTCTACATGAGACTAAATGCATTTTCCACCCTTATTATGCCTTTATTATTTTGAAAGAAAACAATTTGTCATCGGCTGAAATGGGTTTCCTCCGCAGGGTGGCTGGGCTCTCCCTTAGACATAGAGTGAGAAGCTCAGTCATCCGGGAGGGACTCGTAGTAGAGCCGCTGCTCCTCCGCATTGAGAGGAGCCACATGAGGTGGCTTGGGCATCTGCTCCGGATGCCTCCTGGACGCCTCCCTGGGGAGGTGTTCCGGGCACAAGAATCAGTAAAATGAGTAAAAGATACAACATAGTAAAAAAAAATAAAGAAATGAGCAAAATAAAAAATGAGAACATTTATATTATTAACTAATAGAAAGAAATATTTTTTATCTGTTGTTTAGAAACAAAAATTGAAAAAAAAATTTTTTTCAATCATTGCATTTTTTGTTTTAAATGTTAAATGGAATTAACAAATATACACCAAATGACATTTATCATATATATTTGGGATTTCAGTTTAGTTCCATATGCACATCATATTGAAAGAAAGGCCGATACAGTGCTGCTACTATGTGGACATCTAGAGCCAAGCTCGACTCTGCACCTGAAGAAACCCACCATAAATCTTTTATAAATCATTTCTGATCTTGAATCTTGTTGAGCTGGTCAAATCACACCCAAAGTCTTCAAGCAGAGGACAGGGACACAAACTTGTGTGTCAGGAAGGATTTGCCCTCCCAAAATGTCCTCAAGTAAGAAACGCAATCCCCATTGCCTCCAACACTGCTGTTCCGTAGCTGACCCTGACCTTCCCATGGAGGAGGACAAGAAAAAAAAAAGATTCTTTCCCTGCTGGGATCAGTATTATTATAGCCTGTGAGGATTGCTGTTCACCCTCTGAAATCAATGGAAAAATGTGTGCTGGTTCTTTGTCTTGCTAGGATAGCAGCTGGCTCAGCTAAAGCCTCAGAAATAGTACTATGGTATATGGTTCAAGGAGCACAGTGCAGTGAGTTAGACCTGCTTATTACAATGTCATTACTGGGATTTCTTAAAATGCTGTTCTTGGAATTATAGTAGAATGATGACACAGAAAACAGTATACCTTTACTGAATTTGTTTGAAAAGAGAACACATTTTGTGTAAATTAGTGAAATGGAATTAATTAAAAGAATTAATTAGCTGGCATGTTTCCTGTGCTGAAGCAGTTAAAGGTCTGAAAAATATTGTTTAGTGTTGCAAATTTGTTGTCCTTCTACATATTAATTCAACATATTTAAATAATCAATTTTAAATACTTAATGGTGCAATGCTTGGGTTAGAAGAAAAGAAATGTAAGAAGCATAATTAAACGTTAGCATAAAACTACCTAAAAACAATCAATGGGCCTCAGGCAAGAAACCATACACAAACAAATTTTCTCTAATTTTTGTTCATATTCTTCATATGCTCCCATTTTGTTAGTATCCATAGATCAGTGGGGTTCATCAGTGTTTTCTTATGTTTGCTCTTAGTCCACGTAAGAAGAAATTTTGAGTGGTTGAGGCCACTCTTACCAAGAGGTAAGGCCAGAAAGGATTTGTTCAATGCACTGAAACACAATTAAAATTCCAGGAGCACAGAAACACAAATGCAATCAAATTCAGATTATTTTATCTTTTAAAATACTCCAAATTATTATTTGGATTGACTAATAGATATGTGGTTGAAAAATATATTTTCTGTCAATTAAATCCAGATAAGACTAGGATACAATTCGTTTTATGTCAGAGTCCGATGTTTCTCTGATGTTTGTCTCAGCATAGACTGGTTTGAAAGGAAAACTTCAGAAATGGTTTACAGTCTTTCTGCAGTAAAAACACCTTGGATCATTAAGACGGTGTTTTCATATGTACAGACTTGACATCAAACAGCTTATAAACCAGTCATGCGCTGTGCTGGATTTGAATTTATCAAAACACGTGGATTAAAGTCAGCATCTCTTTCAGGGACAAAAGAATCCACTGGACATTTCCCACGAGGAGGAGCTCAAAGATTTAGATTATGCAAGTGTTTATTTAAACAGCTCTCATCCTCATCCATGTTAAAGTGTGCTGCTGTAAACACACTTACACAGATGGGGACACAATCTGTGTAAGCCTGTGGGACTGAATCACCACTTCCTATTATTTATGGCCTCTGTCATTTCTTTCTCTTGTGTGTGATTTGGCTGGACTGTTGGTCAGTTTACTCTTACTGTACACCTCGCTTCATCTCTTAGTTCTGTCAGTAATTCAGGCAGATGAGAAATGACAGTAGATCCAGATGAAGACATAATCCATACACTGACACAAAGTCAGCTCTTTGCACACAGCACAACACCTGCCCTTTTATGGTGATGTGTGTCACATATAATTACAATTAATTGTTCACATGCATTCTATTTGCAATCAATTGAGATTCAACATTCAGCACACCTGGATAAGATCACATATGGATAGTAAGAATGTTCCTCCCCCGGAGCTGAAAATATGAATTAAATTTAAGAGAATGTTTTATGCGGCCCAGTGTGTTTTTGTTAGAAGCAACATACTGTATGTCTGCAGAAGGAGGTCCCATTCTATGGATAATACAATATTTTTGTACAACCACAACATTAATACAGTTGTATTTTGTTTTCTTTCTGTAGCAACTAACCTATTACCATGTCAAAGAACAGAATGTCAACATATTCCATTACAAGAGAATTGCCCAACTGAGCTTCTTTTCCACCATTAACACTAAAAGTGAAAGTTTTCTCTTTTTCCTTTAAAGCCCATATCTAAACTCTTTCTTACTGTGAAACAAAAAGCACATATTTTCCAGTAATGACCTCAGTGCATTGCTGCGGCTCTAGTCATGTCCTTCTGCTGTTTTAGACTGAAAGCTCCTGCATCAGCTCATTGCATCTTGAGTCATTGGCCATATTGGACAGTAGCATAGTTACAAGTATCAGTGTTGGCCTATTAGCATACTTCAAAGCATTGTGGTTGTAGCATTGTTTTTTTCTGAATCAAATAGCTTAGTGGCACTCTGTAGCATTTACTTAGGGCGTACTCACACTAGGGCCGTTTTGGCTCGAGCCGTGCCGGGGCCCACTTTACACCTTTCCAGAATTCTGCGCG
>JAQQAE010022670.1:0-10205 GCA_029823295.1 Pseudamia nigra | reverse complement strand
CTCCGGGGCGTCCCACCGCCTCCTCTCTGGGGTGACCCACCGGTTCCTCTCCGTTGCGTCCCACCGCCTCCTCTCCGGGGCGTCCCACCGCCTCCTCTCCGGGGCGACCCATCGCCACTCTGCAAATGCTCCGACATGCTGTCAAGGAGAGAGAGTGGCTCAGTCGTGGTAAACAATGCCATCACCCACACACATCTCCCGGACAGGCAGGCTTGATGGCGACCCTTCACCTGGCTGTTATCGGCGTTATCACAGCCCAGCTCCCTCTGTTTCGTGTCCGTCTTCCTCCGACTCGTCCCCCTTTGTGCCTACTCAAATCCGGTCCGCCTCCCGCCCCGCTCTAAATCAGAGTTTATCAGGTAATTGTCTAAACCATCATGCATTTGATCAAACATTTTATGGATGTACTGTATCTTAATATCCATCCCAGACCCGATATTCATCCTCAGAAACCTGCTCCAAAACAGCTGTGAAGCTCCAGCAGTGACTGAAAACATGCAGAAACCTGAGTATCCACCTTATTTAGGAAGCACGTCTCTGTAAGAGGGACTGATGCTCTGATGCTGTTCTGTGTTTCAGGAGTCTGGGGGTGATGATCTGGGAGCTGTTTGAGTTGGGGAATCAGCCGTACAGACACTACTCGGATCGTCAGGTCCTGACGTACGCTGTGAGGGAGCAACAGCTGCGTCTCCCCAAACCGCTGCTCAAAGTCCCGCTGGCTGAACGCTGGTAACACACATACTCCTTCACAACAGCTTGGTCCAAAAACTTCACAGCAGTTTGATGCGGTAGTTGAAGGAGCATTAGCAGTTAGCGTTAGCTCATAAGTTTCTTACCTCCACAGGTATGAGGTGATGCAGTTCTGCTGGCTCCAGTCTGATCAGAGACCCACTGCAGAGGAAGTCCACCTGCTGCTCAGCTACCTGTGTGCCAAGGGCGCCAGTGAGGCTGAGGAGGACTTCGAGAGGCGCTGGAACTCTCTGCGCCCCAATGGACACAGCAACCACTGTGGAGCCTCAGCCATATCCAGAGACCAAGCCTCTTCAACCTCCTCCTCCTTCCCCCTCCTTGAACAGTTCTCGGTGGCTGACGGCTACCACTCAGAGTCTGGAGATGACATTCTGACCATCACCGAAACCAGCCATGGACTGAACTTTGAGTACAAATGGGATCAAGCCAGAGCCGAGCAGTCATATCGAGCTGCAGACTCGCAGTCTCTGGGTCAAGCCAACCATCACTGTCAGGACACATTTTACCCACCAGGGGGCATTGTGGGAGGCTGCCCCATGGATGGTCTCAGCCATGGAGTCTCTTCTTATTATCAACCCAAACATCTCCACGCTCCAAGCATACTTCCTGTCCTTAGTGCCCACAGCCCCTCCATCAGCAGTGAGTATTACATCCGCATTGAAGAGCCAGCAGACTGTAACATGGATCTGGATTATAACATGTGCACCTACAGCCCAGAATACCAAGGCAGCAGCGGCAGCTTCCTGACCGGGAGTGCAGAGTCTGGAGACTGCATTGCATGTCCATCACAAACCAAGAACATGGCTCCATATTGGTTGTCAGACATCCATAAATCAGATATTTATGACTCAAATGACTCCAGTCCTGCAATCTCCCTGACAATGGAGCCGCTTTTGGGGCACATTTCAAACAACAGCCCCCTCCAGCCTTGGGAATCCAGCCACTATGTCTCCTATAAAGACCAGGATGGGGGTTACTACTATGAGCACTCACCTCCTTTGGGATTAGACCCCTACTTGATTGGAGGAGAGCTCCCCAGTGATCATCACCATGAGAGCTGGGGGTCGAGAAGCCTGCGTCAGGCTCTGGGGGAGTTGGAGAGCCCTTTGGATATCTCTCCCCCTGTAGGCAGTCCACCTCTGCAGAACTACAGGGACACATATCTGGACACAAGTCAGACATCTATCATTGGAAAAAATGTGACCGGGGGCTATTATGACATGATGGGGTCTCTGAGGAAGACGATGCCCAGCCACACCAGACACAACTCTGTCACTATCAACATGGAGACAGAGGGGGCGCTCTTCATTGGCCGCAGACAATCCAACACGGAAGAAGAGGATATATTTGTTGAGCGACACACCTGCAATACCTGGCCTTCGAAGTATCGCCACCGACAGCCAAGCCACAGCTGCAGACAGGACGCCTACGTGGATTTCCATTACACCATGCCAAGTACAGACATTGAGGACTCATGGCCAGAGGAACACAACCTAGCCTTCCACTCTCTGCCCAGACAAATCAACTATCTTGAGCCCCGTCAAGCAAAAGACAACAGCGCCTGCCTCGGCCTGAGCAAACACCATGCAGTCGTGCCCTCAGACAACTGCAACACCTATATCTACTTGTGCCATGCAGGTGAGACTCAGGTGCAGGCGCCTGCAGAGTGCTGCCACTCTCACTTTGTTGACCCTCTCACGGGTTTGTTAGTCAGGAACAACAGTTACATTCACAGCTACAGCTACAATAGAGATAAAAGAGCTGATATCCCAAGCAGCGAAGAGATGATAAACCTGTCGCCGGCTCCAGGAGGTCCAGTCATCGCCAAACCGGCCTTCAAACAGACAGAGGACAATGGAGAGCCGTATGTCGACCTCACGTGTGATACTAAAGAGAAGCAGGGGGATGTGATGAAGGACAATCTAATTCTACAAAAACAGACTGAGCTGAAATTCGAAGAGGTGACGATGACAAAAACGTCTCCACCTCCTGCTGATAACATGCATGTGATGATGGTCATTCCAGATCCACAGTCCGAGCTCAGTAATACCGCCGACAGTGGCCTGGATCAAGGAGGATCCATTGTGAGTCTTGCCGACATCCTTGACTGCAGCGATGACGATGAGGAGGATGAAGATATCACTGATGTTACCTCAGGCATCTTTGAGTCCAGTGAGATGACTGCGTCTCCCGCATTCAAATCCTTACAGAAACAGGTAGGAACGCCAGATTCGATGGACTCCATGGATATGCCGTCTGCAGCTGGATCATGTGAAGGCTCTAGCCCCGCGTCCTCCCACCCCTCCAGCTCACCTAAGGCTATGGACAGTGGATACGACACTGAAAACAATGAAAGCCCAGAGTTTGTCCCTAAGGAGCCTCATGAATCCCGTGACCAAAACCCGGGGAGGCCGACCCTCGATCCGAACTTAGAGAATAAAGGGGGTGCTGAGGAGCATGGAGTTGAAGGAGAAGGCCAAGTGTCTTTGGTTGAAAGTTTGGTTCTTGGAGCCTCTGAGACAGGTGAGGACATGTTGTTACCACTGAGTGAGAAAACCCCGTATCGAGACTCCGCCTACTTTTCAGACTATGAGAATGAAAGACAGTCCAAGGATGAAGAGGAGGAACAGGCGGAGGAAGCCAGCAACAATGGAGAACAGAAAACTGAGAAGAGGTTGAATGAAGATGAGGAAGATCTACAGGAAACTGCAAATAACAAAGACAAACAACCAGAGTTCTTCTTGCTTCCACAAATGGATGGATTCCTGATGGGCGAGTGTTACCAGGATGACACCGGATTGGATGAATGGCCTTCCCAGGAGGAGGGCTCCTCCCTGGGAGACTGGGCAGCAGAGGTGGTGGGGGCCATGGAAGAAGCAATCGGTGCCCTGAATGGAGACTGTACTTCAAATCTGAAGGATGAAGATGATGAGGAGGACATTAACGACACTGTTCAACGTAGAGCAGAGCCAGAGACCAAGGCGATTCAAAAAGCAGAGCTTCTGCACACCTTACCCAAAGACGAGGTGGCGTTACGCTTCTCTTCGACCTGTCCTCCGCCTGCATTTGCCTCGCCTCCTCTTCCAGAAGGTGATGGCGAAGAAGTAGATGAGGAGGACGATGACACAGAGGACAGTGACGAGTCAGACGAGGAGGTGAAGGAGCACAGTGGGGGGGAGGACAGTGAGGACGAGTGCCACCCGGTGCCTATCGTGGTGAGCGACGACAGCTACGCCCACAAACTGCAAAGTGTCCTGAAGACACCGGCTTTGCTGACGTCCAGGAGCGTGGAGGAGGACCTGCAGCGCAAGAAGACTGTATCGTTTTTTGATGATGTCACTGTCTACCTGTTCGACCAGGTGAGTCAAGTACAATTATGGACAATGTGAAATATAAAACATGTTCTCTTTGATTGAAGCAGAACTAGATGTAGATATAAAGTTTGAGCTGAATCCAGTTGGGGTTAGGAGAATGAAGAACATGTTGTTTAGTGCCAGGATCCAGCCCGTCCCTGCAGCGTCCAGCCTCCCACATGTCCCTCACTGTGTTCTTTTAAACATTCCTTCCTGTAGGAGAGCCCGACGAAAGAACTGGCCCAGCACGACTTCCCTCCAGAACAGGACGGTCAAAGGTCACAGAGCAAATCCCCAGACGGAGTCAGTGCTTCTGACGATTCCTCCGACGGGAACATCTCTGAGGAGAGTGAGTACTGGTGCTGATGCCGACCTTCGTAATGATCACGATCACATGATAACCCTCATATCTGTTGTTTACTGTTTTGTGTGTTATGCCATTTTTGTCTTTTTTGTCATTTGTGATGTTTTTTGTCTTTTACAAATTAATTCAAACACAAATAATTGTCTGGTTTCTTCATCTTTCATTAGAATCAAAACTCAGCTTTTACTAGAATAAAATCATGATTTGTCGTTACCGGTGTTAGGTCCTTCTTTTCTTTTGTCTCTCCTGTGTCCACTAACCCAACCGGTGCAGGCAGATGGCCGCCTACCCTGAGCCGCTGGTTCTGCTGGAGGGTTTTCTCTTCCTCCCCCCTGTCGTCCTTGTCTTGCTGTCGGTGGTTCTGTTGGGTTTACTCTCTGTAGTCATGAGCTCTCAGCCTTGAATTGCGAAGCACCTAGAGATAATTGTCGATTATGATTGGACCAATACAAATAAAACTGGATTGAATTGAATTAGCGACTGAATCCATGGATCTGATTGGTTCTGACTCAGGTGCAGGGTATGAATGGGAAGATGACTTCCCTCTGCTCCCGTTGCCCACCTCCTCGGGGTCGTCGGACTCCCCCCCACCTGGCTCCGGGTCCAGACCTGCGGAGTCCAGAGCGGCCGTGCAGTCGTCCCGCTTCACCGTGTCCCGCTTCTCCATCACGCACGTCTCCGACTCGGACGTGGACTCGGCAGGAGGTGAGACGTCCACACGCTGTCCGTCAAAAAATTCAAAAAAGTACAGTAATTAACCAACAAAATTATTCAGTTTTAAATTTAAACATTATTAAAATCAATTATTCACAAGCTCAAAATGTACCTATTGTAATAAATAGTAACCCTGTTTTCAAAAAAGTTGAGCCACTGTGTAAAATGTAAATAGAATGTGATCATTTACAAAACTGTCGAATGGAAAACAAAGACTCATGTCAAATGGTGAAACTGAGAATTGTTGTGAATTGATTTAGGCTCAAATGAAATGAAGAATCCAGTTCAATCACATCGCAGGTTTGATCCCCCGAACTGTCCCCAACACAGCTTTTATAAGCTTGGAGACATTAATATGCATCCACCTTCCATCTCTCTCCTTATAAGTATAATAGCTCCTCCTTACAATCACATGCATATCCAATACCTTGATTTTACCCACACATGGATGGGAATGTGTCCTCTTCTTAAGTATCAACCTAAATTCCTTTCCTTTTACTGTGCGTCTCGGAATCTCACCACATATGGCTCCAAACATGTCCTCATCAAATTCTTTTCCTGTTCTATCTGTGCAGTACAATCAAACCGAACCGTGGCCCAATATCCGTCAAATCCACACAGTTACACACAGCAGAGCAAAGAGTGTACGTTTAGCTAAAGATACACGACAGAATGTTCACTGCTTTAATAAATCACATTATCTCTTTGAATCATAAAACCTGAGTCAGGATGATGTTTGACTCCGTCGTCGTCTCTTCTGTCAGTGTTTGTGAAGCGAGAACGACTGGTGTCACGTTCACAGTGAATGGTTTCATTCAACACTTCACCGTCTCCTCTGTCGTGTTTCATAATGGTGACCAGTCAGGACGGCATCAGGCCAGTTCAGAACCAGGACTCCTTACTACGGAGCCATAGTGTTGGAATATGTGACCATGTGATGGCGAGTTGTGCCTGTGATGTGCACTAATGCACACCCTACCATCAGAGCTGGCTTATGACCCAACTTTTTTTGAAACATGTTATTGGCATCAAATTAAAACGCAGCTCTACTAAAACCTGTTCTGCTGCATGTTTCACTTGGTGGAATCATTTTATGTCCTGGTCTCCATGGCAGCGACAGCAGGGGCTCATGCTTCATGCAGTACTTAGACACAGTGACTAATTCTGAACAAGGTGAAAGAGAAGTTCAGTGGAGCGAGTGTAGATCCCTGAGGAACTCCACACATGACTCTAATGTGCAGGTTAGCCTTGTTGTGCACCGACAGACAGTTTCAAAACCACTGCGGTCGTGAACGTGATTTGTTTTTTTTTTCTGTTTTTCAGGTAGCAGTGAGGACGGAGACAAAGAATAAGGAGACGCTGAACTTCAGATGAATTTAACGTCAGGTTTTGCAAACACGAGACAGTGCCTCTTAGCATCCACGGAAGTGACCAGAACTGTTTCAAAAGAGTTAATATATACCCATCACAGAGTATAAATATTTATGTCATGATGTAAAGAGTTTATGAAGACAGCAGATACTTGTATGTTCAGATATTTTTCAGATGTGATGAGAACTTCAGAGAGTTTGTACTGGACAGAGAAGTGAAACCCATGGAAGGATGTTTGAACTGGACACTTTCTACTTTTTACAAACTATATTAGGCGTCTTAAATCATCTCAGACAGAATCCTGGACGTGTCATAGGTCATAAAATATTTGGACACATGTGAGGGGGCATTTACAGAACGGGCCGATCAAACCTGGACGAATGGACACGTCTCCTTTTGCATCAGACGCAACTCGTTACTGTTTTCATATCGATCCGACGTCACACACAAAAGGACGTTTTCAGATTTAAACTCATACTGACAGGTTTTTCAGACGTAGAAGTGCATGGTTTGAAGCATTAGAAGCAGTATTTATTATCCGTTATTGTTCAGAGTAACAGGGCCGGTTTTCTGACGCCTGCTGGACGTCAGGGATCCATTCTTGTGGTTTTTTTTTGGAGCAGTATGAGGACGGCTGGGTACTACAAGTACTACCTGCATCAAATACTCGTTTACTGCATGATTCTGTGTTTGAATTAGCAGGTTAGTTTGATAGTGTTAAACACTCTGCGTTCGTCTGATTGGTTGTTTCTTCACGTCCTGATGAGGCTCACGTGGACTCATCTAGTCACACAACCGGATCCTGCTTAAAGACATTAATAATAGTGTTATTACACCCCGTTTCCAAAAAAGTTGAATCACAGTGCAAAATGTAAATACAAATAAAATGGGATGCTTCGTAATACAAGAAAAAACATATTTATTTGAAAAGGCAACATATCATTGTTTTTTGTAAATGACATCATCCTGAATTTAATGTTCTGTACCAGCGTTTGGTTTGTCGATGAGGAGAACGACCGGTGAACGGTGACCAGGCAGGACGGCATCAGGACAGTTCAGAACCGGGACTCTTTACTCCGGAGCCATGGTGTTGGAATATGTGACCAATCTGGTTTGGCGTTATTTGGACTGAAGTGATGGCGTCTACTGGTCAGACCACAGGACAGTCAGTCCACCTTAAATGATCCCGGGTCCCCATACGGTGGAGACCGCCTCTACGTCTTCAACTTTTTTGGAAACGGAGGTGTAGTTCTGGATGGGTTTTAAATTTTAAATGAACTATTATATGTTTATGATTGTGTTGCTGTAAGTTCATTTTTAAAAATTTGGTTGATTCAGTGATTATGACGCTCGTATTCAACGTTCAATCAAAGTGAACAAATGTTCAGTCTTCATCTGTAAATGTTTTATTTTACAATCAAATTATAAAATGAAAAAAGATGTTATCTAGGTGAACCAGGTTGTGAAACTCTGATGAACATGAATCTATAGAAATGAAAACAGTATGAACGTCGTCCTACTGAATGAACTTCCTCACGTGGACACTTTTCATGTCACGTCTTAACTAAAGCCTCAGCGCTGCTGTACATTGGCTGCTCAGACTCCACGCCGCCGTGCTTCACATGCTGCTTTATTTCTGTCGGGGTCTCGGACTGAATCGGACATGGACGGACGTGGACGGACGTGGACGTTTCTGAACTGATGTAATACTTTTCTATCTTTCTGAATCTCAATGTTCCTCAAACACTTTTCGTCTGTTCGTCGCTGCCAAAGACTCACTCTGTTATGTTGAGCAACCGGGATGAATGGGGACACTGTTTGACCTTTGACCCAGAGGTATAGTTGATGCTTGGTTTGGTGAAGTGCCCCCCCTCCCCCCACCACACACACTGGCCTGGTCACATCAACACATTCTGTTCCTCTGATCAAATGAATAAAGTCTGTTTTACACATCTGAGCTCAGTGTTTTTTCGATGCGTTCACATACCGTGTATACGACAGATGCCGTGTAGCGGTTTTCCCGGGATAGTGTGAGAGCGGTGCCAGCCGGGGGGAGCCTGACTGTTTATTTTTAGGACAGGTCTGAATCGGTCCGACTCAACTGGTGAGTTGAGTTACCATAGCAATATGTCAATCAAACCCCAGCACGGCAGTGATTTGTCAGATTATTTGCCATAATGATCTTAAGAAAGGAGCAAAAAGACAAAGATGGACCAGATCACTGACTAGAGGGTCTGAATAAAACATCTTAGACCATGATGACTCAGGACAAATTCACTTTTTGTCTTTTCAGAGACAAATCCAATGTAATTCTATGGGAGTCAGGGATTCTTGGAGCCAGACGAATAGTGCCCCAGTGGCCAATGGTAGTAGTACAATGTTTTTGTGAAGACCCTCAGTCGTCCAGGTCATGGTATCCAAGGCGTGTGGTTCTTCCTCTGTTGACTGCACTGGGAATTTGGTCTGAAGATGTTTCGCTACCTACCCAGGGATTACAATGTTAAGTTATGTCCACATTGTCCTGAACAGCCCAGGTCATGTCCCACCGGTGTTTCCTAATAATTAGGGCTGTTGTGTAGGAGCCATGTAAGTGAAGCTCTTACTCACCTTGCTTCACTTGACCCCAGATCACCTGGGTTCAGTAGAGCTCACACGTACCCGTCTGGTGTGTGCAACCTGACACCCGCTTCCGGAAATAGCTTAAAAGACACGGTTCCACTGTGGCGAATTTCGTCTTTGGCTCCGCTGTGAAGGTCACTACAGTCCTGTTGGGAATAAAATGTGACAGGGATGGGCAACTCCAAGCTCGGAGAGCCGGCGTCCTGCAGGTCTCCAACCCGCCGTCCACCGTGTCCTCCAGCTTCTGACGGACTCCACACACCTCTTCAAGGTCATCAACGCTGGCCTGGGGTTTCCCCAACCCTGTTTTTTTAAAAAAATATTTTACACAGTGTCCCAACTTTTTTTGTAATGGAGTTGTGGACGTGTCACTCAGAAAGACGACATGAAGATGTGTATTTGACGTCCTTATAATAAGATTCAAAACTAAAAGCAGTGAAGTTTGTCTGTAGGTAGAAGAATGAGGTCAATAACATCAACAATATGACGAAGAAACAACACAACACGTTCACAATTATTTCATGACTTTATGCTTAAAAGTCCTTTCATATTATTTTGCAACTTTTGACTGTTTTGGAACCGTTTCACATTGTTCTGCGTCTTTAAATGATGATTTTCATGTCACTATTTTTACAGATGTCACTATTTTTACAGACGAATTAAATAAATGCAAATTGAAATAATCAAAAAATTGCTAAGAGCCTTGCTATAAATGTGAAAATAATCTGCTTCTGTCATAAGAAATCATGTTTATATGATGGAGTCGAACACGTACCAATAGTCCCTTCAAGGCCGCCGTCATCCGGAAGGACGTGTGGGTGTGGACCATAGACGCCGCATCGACCGCCATCTTGGACCGGTCACCGGCTCCACTCAGCGCTGTTTGAATATTCTGATATAGCCTGATATATATATTCTCTGATATATAACTTCTATCTACTGTTTTATATAGAAATGTGTGTTCATTAGTCAGTATTTTGTTTATATATGTAAATATGTATATATAGCGTAATCATATATTGTCTCTTCAAATT
>JAQQAE010022669.1:0-10205 GCA_029823295.1 Pseudamia nigra | reverse complement strand
CCGGCCCACCTGAGAACAGAAAGTCTGGATCCGGCCCCAGAGCCAAACTGAGTTTGACACCCCTGACTTAGAACCTTCTAAAGATCCAACAGTGCAAAATGTACATTCTTGCAATTTTTCAACTGGTCTTTAAATTTTGATCAGGAGTGTATTAACTAATCTCATGCCTACATCATGAAGTTGAAAAAGGATTACAGTACCTAAAAGAACACAACACCCATCATGGATTATAAAAACAACAAGTAGCATGGCATATAGAACACTATCCTTGTCAACAGACCAGGACAGCACAGCACTGAAAGCTAACAGCGGTGGATGAGGGACTAAGTAGTAACATTGTGCTTACGTACTGTATTGTGGCATTGGTGGCCTAGAGGCTAGAGAAATAGGCCTGTGATCATAGAGTCACCGGTTTAAATCCCCAGACTGGCATCACCACTGTGGGCCCCTGAGCAAGGCACTTAACCACTCAGATGCTCGCTGGGTGCTGCACAGTGGTTGCCCATCACTGGAGAATGTGGAGAGGAATTTCATATACTGTATGCTTATGACAATGAAGGCGTTCTATTGTATGAAGCATAACCTAAACTATTCACTGTGTAGTAATCTCAGCTCTGTCAGCCTTTTTCCTGTTAGATGTGAGGTTTTGGATGAATTTTCCTGTTGCATCATAAGTTACATTTTATTGCTATACCTCTAACCTTTTTCAGAAGAAGAATGGCTCTATATATTCAAGTTAAAAGAAGTTGACCAATGAAAACATGAAATATGTTACGTTCATACTAGTGAAGTAGAAGTCGAAGTAAATTTTACAAGCCCTACAGTATTTCTCAATATGGTTGAAAAATTGGGCTTGAATTATAATATAATGTGCACAGTGTAAATTGCTGTTTTTTCTCTCTTTGGATCTAGTTCCAGTAGCTCTTAGAGGAAGATGAGTGGAAAGCCCATGTGATTGGTAAGGCACAATTTAGACTTTTTAAAAATATATTAAGTGTGTATTTTCAAGGATATTTCTAACAAAATGTCATATTACTCTTCACTAGCATTTACTCAAACAACCTCGGGGACTGGTAAAAGAGATCTACGGTTAGAAAAAAACGTAAAACCAGTGTGAGCCACACACTGTCATCACACAGTTCAAAGTGTGAAGGCTTGGCTGTCTCTTTCCCCCCAGAAGTCCAAAGGTCCAAACCAAAGCTTGACCATGGCCAGATTGTCAACATCAGTACATTACGGGAAGCCAACAGGCAAAGCTCACAAGTGGCAGAGGTGACATCTGTAAAGTGCCATAATGAGATCTTTGAGAGTGCCAATGAGGTCCCTGAGAAGCTCAGTGAGAAATGCCCACAGCTGGTCATTATCTGCTCCAGTCACTGCAGAATCATAAACAGCTCTTCAAAAAGTCTCTCAAATCTCCATGAGGTAGTCCTCTGCTGCATCAAGCAAAGGGTTGAAGAAAGTCCCATTTATTCATCTTAAGGACTTGGTTATTTCAAGGTCTACAGTGTTGGTGCAGCGTGAAAGAACATTTGCTTTATTTACAAGGACATTTATGATGCAGTTCATAATACTAGCACTGATCCAGCGTGTGACCTGACACAGCTGTGCAGACACAGCCTTGAGGTCCTTATAAAAGGCGCACAGCATATCTGTATCATTACAAACTGCTACTCATCCCTGGATGGGACAGTGGTCATCAGTCATCAAGAGTGACTTTATCTCTCAGGTGCCAAGGATAACAACAGCAGGAAGACATTGGATGATGACCCATGGGGTGATGGTGGAGGGTTGATGAGGGGCCAGATAGGATGAAGAAACACACAAACAAAATGAAAAATAATGTGCAAAGGTGTATATGTGTGTTAGAGAGAGAAAGGGACCCAGAAGACAAGGGTGACATAATGATGGAAGAAATTCTATTAAAGGTAATGAGTGTCAGTCTGTTATTCCTGCTGTATGATCCAGGTGCCTTTGCCAATTATCCTGACAGCCACTGGTGTGGTCCCTCTCACCTTCCCACTGGGGAGGAGATCGGTTCCACTGCCGACTGTTGGCCTTGTTATGACAATCTACAGGGACAATGGCTCCAAACAGAGATCATCACTTTTTAGATAAAGAGGAGTGGCCTCTGCACACTTACACCATCGGAGACCAGAGGAGCTGAAGTGCACATCTAATTTGATCATTGCCCACTTGTCAACATAAACTCAGGTTGTTTACAGATACAATGTGTCCTTACAAACCTCTTGTGGCCTCAGAAATAAACTTAAAAATGCCCTGACCATGAACACTTGTTTGTAGGACTGTTAGGAAAAGTTACAAGGTAATTAGAAAATGATCCATCCTCTGTAATTTAACAAAGTGCTTCATAAACACTGCATGGAGCGCTAATTGCACTCAAACGTCGTGCCTCCTAACAATTAAAATGGAAGTTAATTAATACACCTATACAAAACAATGCTGATGAATATTCTGAGCCTTGAGGAAAGAAAATAAATAATTGATTAAGGTTACACAATTCACAAAATTAATCTCAAGAGTATTTTTCATTTAAAATATGCAAGAAATTAGACTTCCACTGAAGATCCAAACAGGGATACAGCATATGGTAACTACTGTTGAATCACAATATGAATCTGAGCAGAGAGAAAACATCTACGCAATATGCCCACCTCAAGAAAGTAATTCAGGAAACACTAATTGTATTTTTTAAACCATGTACTGCAATAAACTGACTCGGCTGCTGTAATTAGGACAATCTCAGCTCTGCAGGAAGCTCATTGGAAAAATCTGACCATGAAGGCCAGTGATTCTAAGGAGAGTGAATACATAATAAAGGGGTTGAAAACAACAAGCTGAAATGTTCGAAATGTCACTATTAATTTCTGCCAAGCTAATTGCTTCTGAGCCAATGACTGCCGCCGGCTGTGTGTCAGAGGCCTCATATCTTAACACTTACAGTTTTATCTGTGCAGCTTATATATGTCTATTTAATACTGTACTTCTGTAGTGAATTAACAAAATAAAATGTGTTAATTTGATTTCTGCTTGGTTTTCAAAAACACACTGCCTTCACAGTGAGGCCTGTATCTGTCCACGTTTCATCAGAAAGGTCTCTGATTGGCTGAGGTTGTTGGTGTGCCGCTTTTTGGATAAAGGTAAATTTTTCTGACCCTTGGTGTCATCTTATCATTTGTACGAAACAAAATTCACATAACAAAAAATTATGTACCTGCGGCTTTGTAGCCACTGTCCTGTATAGAAAAGAACATGAAAATGAAGAAAATGAAGCACAGTGTTGGTCTCTGTAGAAACTGTTCGTCACTCAAACCTCTGCTGATTATCTTTGGAATACGTGAAGTTTGAGACAGTTTCCATCAGCCCATGATCAAAGAAATTACTCATAACTAAATGTAAAAAAACAACTTCTGATATTAAAATATGGTTACAAGACCTAACAGATACACTGCACTGGAAAAAATAAGATATACTGTATACACTGAATGACAGCATCACATAGTTCAATAAGAACCAGCCAAATTTTATGTCTCAGAAACTGGGTACTCTATGATTCACTTCCATTTAATGAACTGAAATAGGTGAGACCTCAATGAATTAAAATGTCCTTTTTTAAAAATCACTTCTACCCCACTTTGCTTGTACAGTATATGAAAAACAAATAAATAAATAAATATTAGGGCTGTCAAACGATTAAAAGTTGTAATCTGATTAATCACAGGGTCACCATGGGTTAATTTCAATTAATCACGATTAATACCCATTCATTGTTTTTAATTTTGTGGGAGCAAAAACACTCATGACAGAAGGTGACGTATACGCTTTACGTGTATTTATTTAAACTACCGTATTTTCCAGACTATACGTCGCTCCTGAGTCACACAAGCCAAAAAATGCATAATGAAGAAGAAAAAAACGTATATAAGTCGCACTGGACTATATGTAGCATTTTTTGGGGGAAATTTATTTTACAAAATCTGACACCAAGAACAGACATGTCATCTTGAAAGGCAAGTTATAGTAATAATAGAATGGAGGACAACAGGCTGAATAGGTGTCTCGTATGTTAACGTAATATATATTAACAGCTATTCACATAACTATAGCATAAAAAACATAATATAATAAGTTCACCAAACTCAAGATCTCACTCCTAATCACTAAATCCTTGAATTCTTCATCCTCTATGTCGCTTCTGAACAACTCCAGAGGTTGACGAAGCGCTGCTTCGTCCTCTGCGTGGCTGTCGTCAGACTCAGCATCAGTTCCATTTCCAATTATTCCGGCCTTTCTGAATCCCGACAGGATGGTTTTGTTTGTCACTCAAGTCCATGCCTTGTTGATCCATCCGATGACTTGCAGGAAAGTTGCATGGTGCATCCTCCCGGCTGCCGTGGAGCTGTGCTCTCCAGCCATCATCCACTGCTCCCTTAGGTGACACAAAACTGCCTTAAAGCTTCAGGTCGCCGAGATGTCAAGTGGCTGGAGTACTTTGGTTAAGCCTCCATGGATGATGGCAGGTATGGTTGTTTCCAGTAATGTTTACATTTTAAATTGTCAGTGATACAGGTGCGGCAGTTGCAGGTACACAAGCCTAGAATGACCTCTTGCGGCTGTCAGTGTGAAAATAACAAACACGTGAAATATTTTAATATATAAGTCGCTCCTGAGTATATGTCACACCCCTAGCCAGACTATGAAAAAAAGTGCGACGTATAGTCCGGAAAACACGGTAAACAGTGGTTGCAGAAGTAGCAAGATGTTTAAATAGTTAGTGTTACTCACTGAAGTCCAGTGTCTCCTGTCAGGACGACTGTCTTTCTTTACTTTCTTTTCAGTTTCATGGAGCCCATGGATTTTCATCATTATGGTGCTTCTTGATGGCGCTTTCTACAAAACATCTTGAGACGCAATTTGCAAAACCTCTGTAAATTCCGTGTCCTCAACAATATTAACCGGTCTGCTGTTTTCTACAATCCACCTGGCAATTGTATTACTCATTTATCAGAGGTAGATTTACTGAGGCGCTCTAATAAGTGATCTGGTCCATCTTTAACTTTTTGCTCCATTATTAAGATATTACGGCAAATAATCCAACAAATGACTGCCGTGCTGGGGTTTGATTGACATGTTGCTATAGTAACAGCTAGCTAGTGAAGTCAGACCAATTCAGACCTTTGTATCTTCTACTTGAATGTTCTAATTCAATATGGGCATAGTTATACATGACATACGCTGAACTGCAGCTGTAGTTAAATGTTTACACTAACAACACCGTAATATGACTTTGTTTGACACTGCGTGGTGAAGTTTTACCACATCAGTAAGCTTGCAGCTAATATTAGCTTCCTATGAGTCCCCTGCTCATGGGAAGCTAAATGCTTTTACTTTCACTATTAAACATAATCCTGAGTTCTACTGTTGTTTTTTTACAATTTCACCACACATTTAAGTGATTACCGGTCATGATCATTCAAGATTTTTTTTCCAACCACATTTTTTCTTTGAAGATGATGGTTCCCCACTATCCTTATATCACTTGTTGCCAGCTGAAACATAATCACCCATGCAGAAATTATCCAATAGGAGGCTCGTACCTATTTGCTTAGTTAAATTCAGGTGGTGACCTTTTTTTTTGGCCAGGCAGTGTATATTGGAACATTTTGTTGAAAAGTGTTGCAACTGTCACAAACTCACATCACTGCCATTGTGAATGGCGTTTCGTGGGAGAATTTACACCATTTGCCACTTTCATGGTGTTCTTTTTGTCAGGTCTCCAGTGTTTTAAGACTTTAATTGATAAACTTATTTTGCCTGATTAGATGCAATGAATCCAGTTTTGAAACCCACATCAGATTTTCTCTGTCTGTTTGAGACTAAAATGTTGACAATTAATCCTAATCCTAAAATAGTAATACAAGCTGTAGTCCAGGCCTTCGTCTGCAAAACAGGGAGAATATGGGAAGGCTTGGCTTTCCCTGCTTCTTTTTCTGGATGCTTTCAACAGAGTTTGGAGATAAAGCCACAGCTTTGATCTTCAAACAGTCTATTTGAGATGGAATTGGATCCCATGCTTATTATCATCACACATGAGATAGAAGTTTAATATATTTTCTTTTTTTTCTAATCTTTGCAAGCTCTATAATTTACTACACAAACCTCACAGGAAATCGATAAATCCCTGTGGGAATATTTTCTAAAACTACAACCCTTAACCATTGAAATGAACTAAAAAAAAAACTAAAAAAACAAAAGTGTTTATGTTTGGATGAAATGAACAAAACACTATTGCTCTGAATTGTATGGGTTTGTCACTTATTGATGTGTGATTCATACATACATATTACTGATGTCTTCTTGTGATTGAAAGGTTGAAAAATCTCAACCAACATCAGATGTTAATTAGTCTGAGAAACATGCATCTAGAGCAAATGTTGGGATAAATCAAACTGGCATTTAAATAATTTCATTGTTAATGGATAAGTCAGAAATCCTCCTGATGTGAGTGTGTGATGTGCTGCCATTCTGGAGCAGCTTGATGAGAGTGGAGGCCGATGTGTCAGCCAGGCTGGCTGTGGATCCCCACAGAGTCCATCTGTGTGCCTGTCCTGCAGAGATCCATATGGGGTCCGCTGACAGAATAAAGAGAATGACTGCATGTGGCCTTAACATGTGGTCAATGCATAAATGAGGGTACGCTGCATAGAAAGAGAACAAATGAACAAAGTCCTGATACGACAAGTTTAAAAAGCAGACATGAAGTGAGACGTGTGGTACAAGGCACTCGCAAGGGATGATAAATGATATATGATACTGAATTTAAAAGTGTGCTTTGTATTTTCCTCTTTCTATCTTTAAAGCAATATCTACACCAAAGACATGTACAGTAGAATGCTATGGTTGTTGTATGATGTTAGCGTTAATATTAAAAATGACTGTTACAGAATGAGGGACACATAAATATATATGATCAGTAGAAGTTTTAATAGTTGTCTACCCCCAGCAAAATCACAAAGCGATAACTGTTAGGGATGTTACTGTACTTTTGCTGATGTCTCATACTGACACAGTTTCTCGAGTAGTTTATTGGAAAAATGTCCAAAGGTTTTCTATTTCTGTTCCAGAAATGAAATGATGATGACATTATTAAGAACATGGACGAAAGACAACACTGCAAAAAACACCACTCCAACACATAATTGATAAACTGTAGCAAGTTTGGTGAAAATAAAAAAGTTAGTAAAGTTAAAAGTTAAGTTAAAATGTTATCAGCAATTTGGTTATTTTATTCTTTTTTTGTTCATTTTGTTTATTATTTTGTCCATTTCCATACATTTTGTAAATAAATGTGTTTTTTTGCTGTTTTTTTTCTTACAAATTTTGTTCTTTTTCTTGATAGTGTTTGAACAATTTGATTATTGAGTTCAGTTTTGCACATTGTTCATTTTGCAGATTATTTAGTTCATTTTTTGTTACTTTGCTCTTTTTATATATTTTTGCTCATTATTTTTGTTTAGTTTTTTTGTGTGTATATTCATTTACTTGACTATTTTGTTCTTTTTTTTGGTAATTTTGTTCATCTATTAAAATCCATTTTCATTATTATTTGAGTGGATTTTGTGATTTCTTGTTATTTCATTTTCTTCTAATGATTTTGCTGAGGGTTGTCTTACCTTTGTCAGATTTATTTATTTCATAAATTTGTATTTTGATCTTTGATCATTTAATTTATTATACGGTTCAATCTCGTTCATTTAAATTTTTTTTCTCATTTTGTAGATTACTTGCATCAGTCATTTTGATTTTTGTTCATGACACTTAAATTCTCTTTTTGTTGACTTAGTGCTTATGCTGCTCATTTTGATTTATAATATGTTATTTCCATCACAAAGCCACTGGAGAGGGGCTAGAGAGCTACTTGTGATCCTGGAGCCACAGGTTCCAGAACCCTGATTTAATAAGGTTATTGCATTTTAGAAATACAGATGTATAAAGTATGCTGTATTCAGTTTTCCATACTATGTGATTAAAATAGTTCTAAAGATTGTAAATTCCAAGCATCATAACCTTAGCCATAAAGAATCATAATCTGCACTGTGTAAATTAAAGATGGGACATGTATGGCTCAAAGCTGACAAATGTGAAATAACCTCCTGATGCACTGCCATCTGTCTCGGAGTCATCACGTCATACATATTCGCTTCATGCACGCTTTTTCCTAGATTTTCAGAATATGACTCACAGCTTCCTGGGGCTGAAACACTGCATATTTATTTTCTTTTACATATGTATAGTTATTTAAAAATGCATTTGAGGTCCCACCCAGGTTAGCACAGTAACAAAATCAAACCTTGAACCACCGCCTAATAACCACTTGCGACCAGTGCATCCATCCTCCATTTGAAGGAAAAAAAAAATCCTATTACCTGAAATAGAAAAAATAGGCTTCACTGAAAATCCAACAAGGAAAAACTCCCAAATATTGGTATCAGAAAAGCTCCTTCTGTCGTTGAGTGCTCAGTAATGGAATAAAAGCCCTGTCTTGGGCAGTGAGTAAAATCAAATAATAGACAAAGAGTGAGGTTTTCTTTAGGTTTTTAAGAGAAAATCATAAAAGGAGCAAAAACCAAAAGTACAATTTTATACTCACTCCTACACATTGAAGCTAAAAAGACATATACACTTTCCAGGTTATACAGAGGTAAACTCACATTGACAGTAAATACAGTACAATGACAGTTATTGGCTGGATTACTTCTGTTATTTTCTTTCTTGGTTTCTCCTCTTTTTTGCAGTACTGCCTTTTTTTCCAAGAGCAGGGTGTGTTATTTTGCTTTGGGCTTCCTCTCCAGATTGCAGGGCATTTAAAGAAGCCTAATGCAGAAGGAAATGTTGCAGTTTTAGGAGCTCGGGTGGCCTAACGATCAGGCAGGTATAAGTTGTGTACACTGGCAGCAGGTTTCCGCATGCCGCTGCCAAGTCCATCTGGATTCAGCCCCAATACTGTCCAGAGTCATTATTTCTCCTGGGAGCTGCCTCTAATGCACGCCACGCTGTTTGCTGTACAAAGACTGCGACATGCTCAGAGATGAGTGCAAAAATGGATTTATGTAGGCTAAAGTATTTGGAAACAAGCTCAGCTGCGTTTGCGGGTTTGTTTTGGATGTCAGGATGTGCTGAGTGAATAAAGCCGTTCAACTTTCTGGCCTGCTGTGCAGCACTTCATTTCAATTTATAGGGGCAATTATAAACTTTTTTATGTAACCAATGCAGTTTAAAGGAGTGAAAATTGTGCCCTGCAAAATTAGTAGCATAAATGCTCACACAACTATGATCAAGTATCTTATTAGCCTGGACTAAATTATAACTTTTTGTTTCATGCTCGGTTCACTTTTAATAAGCACTTCCATTCCATTTTCAGCAGGCATGTCATATACCAACAATTATCCTTATAAAAAGACAACAGCTTCTCTAAATGAATTGTTCCATAACACTACATAACAAAAACAGTGACACAAATAAATATAGTTCTGGTGTAAAACAAACTAATTTGAGTGCAGTTCCTTCATACTGAAATTATTGTTCTCATACTGTCCATATGTAAAATATAGGAATGGCTCCTGAAATCCACTACCAATATTGCACTAGTATCAATATATCTAAATCTTACCAGATTGAATCACTACACAGATTTCTGTGCTCCACTGTGGTAATAATAATAATAATAATGGGTTGGATTAATATGGAGCTTTTCATGACACCCAAGTCAAATGCTTTACACTGAATCCATCATTCATTCACTCCGCAGTCACACACTGCTGGTGGTAAGCTACAGGTTGTGCTGTGGGGCAGACAGACGGAAATGTGGCTGCCAATCTGCACCAGCGGCCTCTCCAGCCACCACCAAATATTCACTCACATTCATATCAGGCGAGGTGGTTGAAGTGTCTTCCCTAAGGACACAATGACAAAACCTCCAAGTCTCTGGTAGAGTGGGACAACCCACTCTACCTCCTGAGCCACTGCTGATACCACTTGGTATGTCAGACCAAATGATACAGAAGCATCTGTGCCTCCTCTACCCAAGTGTTCTGTGCTTTAGTGTCATCCGGTGTTCACAGATATTACAGGTAACAGCAGACTACACTAACAGGAGCAGGTAGCTAACTTAGTTAGCTCAGCTA
>JAQQAE010022668.1:0-10206 GCA_029823295.1 Pseudamia nigra | reverse complement strand
GTGAATCGAAACACCCACAAACACACACCTACACCAGGTGACACAGAGGGAAGGGGCTGACAGGAGTCCTCACAAAAACCTCCAGCAGAACCAGCGGCTCATGTAACCATATTTGGACAAACGGCAGCGGGGCTTATGAAGCGTTCATGCCAGGGGACTCATGGGAAATAGTGTCAAACAAATTCATATCACAGTGTTGTTGGTGTAAACATTTACACTCGACTGCAGCTGTGGGTATCTCATGTATAACTATGAACATATTGAATAAATAGAAGATACAAAGGTCCGAATCAGTCCGACTTTACCTGCAAACTGTTACCATAGCAACATATCAATCAAGCCTCAGCATGGCAGTGATTTGTTGGATTATTTGCTGTAATGAATCAATAAAGGAGCAAAAAGTTAAAGATGGACTATCACGTTGCTTATTAGAGGATCCAAATAAAACATTTGATACCATGATGACCCATGAAAAAAATGCATTTGCTCAGTATTTTCAGATAGAATCACATGGGGAAAAAAGCTTTTTGGAGCTGGAAGATCGGTTTCCTAGTGGCCAAGCAGTGGTATTACAACTTAAAGTTACTTCTGCACTGGCCTCACTCAACAGCCCCTGACGTTGCCCCTTGGTTCAGACAAAGTGTATAGTTCTCACAGCTTTTTATGACATACTTCGACTGTCTGCTGCAGTCTTCCTCAGAAAACGTCATCTGACGTCCTGCGACGTGTCACATCAGCTACATTGTTGGTCATGTCTCCATCGTAGACAGATCTGCCAGGTTGGCTACGCCCCCTGCCATCCGATGGTCTTTGTAGGAGAGAGTCCCAGGTGTGAAAGCATATAGGCTCCTTCATCCCGGTTGATGGTGTTATGGCTATAATAGCCTCCTTAATCAATCTCCTGTGTTTGTTTTCCTCCGATCCAAGTATTTTTGTGTTCTCCCAGTCCATGATACGATTATTTCTTTTGCAGTGGTTCGATAGTGCTGATTTAAGGTTTTCCTTCTCTGCTGTTTGTTTCTGTGTCCATGCGAGTCTCCCTGTGGTTTCTATCTCACATGTTTTTTGGTTACACCTGCAAAAAAAAATAAAAACAGCTGATGTGACATGGCACAGGACATCAGATGACATTTTCTCAGGAAGACTCTAGGACAGTTAAAACATGTCAAAAAAGGTATGAGAACTATACACTTTGTCTAAACAAAAAGCACAACATAATTTAATCTATGTTTAAAGACGACAAAATGAACCTGTTTGAGAGTTTAACTAGTGCAGCATCAAGTGTGACTGTGTGTAAAATTGCTTTAATGGCTGCACTGTGGGTCCTCAGAGCTTATGCATGAACTCCACCATATTGTACAACTGGTCTCCAGCATTTTAAACCATACATATTAAAGTCTCCCTGTGTGTGCAGACATTAAGGCTGGTAAAAATGTCATGTTACTAATTTTGGACACCGATAGGAGGCTGATTTTTGACACTTCAGGCCTTCGATGGAGCTGATGACCCTGATCTACTGTTTTAAAACCCTTGATTCTAACGACACAAACCCAGCTCGTGCTCAATTTATTTACCTTGACGTAACGCTGCAAACCCCAGTGGACTTGCTGTTGAGACCTTATCTGACATCTCAGAGTCTGGAAACAGAAGCACACTAACAATGTCTGGCCTCGGCATGTGTGACTCAGCCCGGGTGTGCAGCTCAACATCCCTCTCGGTGTCTTCTTTCTGTTTATTTCCACCGCTGCAGACTCAAATCACACTGAACAAACCCTGAGCCAGATCCCCATCACAAAGTTCCCCCTCTCCCTGGAGGTTATTACAAGGCACCAAACTTTTCTGACTGATGGAAACTGGAAATAAATTCACAGAAGCTCTTTGAACCTGTGGATTCAATTCGACTTCCTCGCTCTAAGAATAGACTTATTTACTCTAAAGCCCAGAACAGGCCTCATTTCTTTCTTCTAACGGCTGAAATATTTATTTTCTGAGGTGTCAAATATTTGTTTTACAGATACAGTTTTTTTTTTTAATACTTTGGTTGTTGCTGGCAGCTTATTATTTCCTCACAGGCTCTTCACCTTCAGCTGGATCGCCTGCAGTAGGTGCTGATTTGCAACCTCGCTGAATAATTTATGCAACGAGGAGCCTGTGGTCGTACGATCGCTACTGCTTCAGACAGCTGTATCAGAATTAAATTAAAAAATATCTGGTGGTAGAGAAAGAGAAACATCCAAAAATATGCAAAACACTACACTTGTGCCAGAAAAAAAGCGATGGAGGACAGGGCGGTCAGTGGTGATACTTATGAAAAAATGTCAAATCGTTATTTTAGACCTGTTTTTGATCCTTTCTGTGTTTCTGATTTATTAGTAGATGTACAGTAACAAGACACCTCCTCGAATCACCACCTTATTGTGGTGGAGGAGTTTGAGTGCCTGAGTGATCCTAGGAGCTATGTTTGGAGGGGAAATTTGCCCCTGGTAGTGTCTCCCAAGGCAAATTGGTCCTAGGTGACACATCAGACTAAGACCAATTCAGAAGACCTTAATGACTATGCCTTCCTGTGGGCCCACCACCTGCAGGACGGGTCGTAAGGCTCTGGTGCTGAGTGGTTTGGGTGGCAGGTGAAGGCGGGGGCCTCGGTGGTCCAATTCCCATTTGCCCAAACTAGCTCCAACTGGGAGGAGGCCCTGGGGCAGATCCAGGACACGCTGGCAGGACTATGTCTCTCAGCTGACCTGGAATGCCTTGGGGTCCCCCCAGAGGAGCTGGAGGAGGTGGCTGGGAAAGGGAAGTCTGGGCTTCTGTGCTTAGGCTGCTGCCCCCGCGACCCTGACCAGGATAAGATGATGGACAGATGTAATAAGATGAAGACAATGTAAAAGACAAGAAGATCTAAAAAAGACAAAAACGACTTAACTAAACATGTAAAAGATGCACAAAAGATAAAAAGACACAAAAGGACAAACATGGAAACTATATAGAATATTAAAATAATGTAGAAAGACAAAAATTATGTAAAAGATGAACTACAACCCCACGCCCAAAAACGTTGGGCCACTGTCAAATGCAAATAAAATCAGAATACAATGATTTTCAAATCTCATAAACCCATGTTTTATCCCAAATAGAACATAAACAACAAACACATCAGGTGCTGAAACTCAGACATTTTACAATTTCATGGAAAATATGAGCTCATTTTGAATTTGATGGAAACAACACATCTCAAAAATGTTGGAACAGGGGGCTGGAAAAGTAGCTGAAACAGATTAAAACCAACTGGAGGAGCATTTGACAACTAACTAGGTTAACTGGTAGCAGGTCAGTAACATGACTGGGTGTAAGAGGAGACTTTTAGAGAGACAGGTATAGCCACGGGCATAGACCTGCAGAGACTTTGAAAGTCAATCCATCTGCTGTGTATAATATTTGTAGTGTATCAGTTACAGCCTCGGAGTTTGCTGCTCATTTATGACTCGGCTCGATTGTTGCAACAGAATGTTTCCCTTTGAAAGTGGAATCAGATGATCATGTAGATGATGTCAAAGGTCACCACCGGGATCCGTTGTTTTAAAGCTTTGATTCATCCCTGCAGGCATTCACAACATGCAGCTCATCTCCGTTGCAATGAACAACCTCCATGTATTATAGACTATAATTGGTTTATTTGTCCAACATTTGACAGCGTTTCCACTCATCTTTATTTTTTCCATATTCATATTTGAGTTTCCTATAAGCACATCTTTCATGTGCTAATTATTATTTACTGTCCACTGTAATTATCAGCATGTTCAGCTACATGTTTGAAAAATCATGAATACATTTATTGGATTCCTGAGGCTCATAGCAGATGGAGCTCAGCAGCCACTAATTAAACGTGTTTCATTAAATAATGTCAAATCTGTGCTCTAATAACTGGGAAATAATTGGTCGTAATTAATTTTCATATTACTGTGTTGTTTTTCATATCTAAACAGCTGCATTTTACTAAGGTAGATGGTTTTATATTGTGTGATGCAGCCTGTACATTAAATCTGCAGTTTGCACAAAAAGCACATGCACACACAACATTTAAATAAATGATCAATACAGGGTTTTTTGCAGTATTAAAAAAGTACTAAATGTAAGTACAATGTGGGCCGAGATGATGCATTTTACTTTGATTCAGTGCACTGCAACTGCTACAAGTCAAACTGAGATTTGTATTTTAAAAAATGATAATAATAATAAAAAATAAAGGCTCCTCCTTGAATCGCCATCTTATCGTGGTGGAGAGGTTTGTGTGCCTGAGTGATCTTAGGAGCTATGTTGTCAGGGGTATTTCGCCCCGGTAAGGTTTCCCAAGGTCAATTGGTCCTAGGTGACAGGTCAGACTAACAGTGATTCAGAAGACCCTTATGACTATGTCTTACTGTGGACCCACCACCTGCAGGAAGTGTCGTAAGAGTCCAGTGCTGCGTGGTTTGGGTGGAAACCGAAGGCGGAGGCCTGCGCGGTCCAATCACTGGTTGCCAAAACTAGCTCCAACTGGGAGGAGGTCCTGGGGCTGACCCAACGGGCTGGGGGACCACCTGGAGGAGGTGGCTGGGGAGAGGGAATTCTGGGCTTCTCTGCTCAGGCTGCTGCCCCTACAACCCCGACCAGGAAAAGTGGAAGATGATGGACAGATAATAAAAGCAGGAAGTGGTGAGTTGGGCTGTTTCCATGTAGAAAAGGCTGAACTGTAATATTTTTCCATTTTTATGTGTATTTTATGTGCACTGTTTCATCATATCCAACTTACTTAGCGTAATTTGGTTCAAAGCTAAAATAAACATATTATTGTTCAGTATCACTTTAATAGAAGCATGTTCTATACACTCAAGAGATTTAATAAGGCAGAACTACATTTATTTGTAAAATCACAGGTGTAGTTCTAGTTGTATATAAGTGATCATCATAGTTCCTCGTGACCTTTTAATGAATATCCAACTTAATCAGACACAAAACAAACCAAAAAGGACCAAAAATGTCAAGATACATAAGCACCAGAGCACATCTCTGCATGTACTGGTCTACTGAGTGTACCAATAAATTTGCATATGTAAGTCTGTTTTACTTCCGCACTTTAAATCATTGCATTGTGTAAATAATCCCATCTGTAAATGATCCTGCACAATTATACATTCCATCTTGAGTGCAGTATTTTCCTCTCTGATGCCCCTTATTATTTCTTTCTTTTTATTCTCATTTTGTGTGGGTTGATGTGGTAGAATTATTTATTCTGTCTCAATGTTCTATGCTGCTGTTACAAATTTCCCCAGTGTGGGATAAATAAAGTTTATCTTATCTTAATAGTCACTGCTGCTGTAATGGTGGTGGTGGTGAGGTGAGGGAGTGGGTGGGAGTTGTGGCGGGAACCTGTTGCTGAGGTGTAAGTGGTGGATTTGTGGCTCCAGGTTTCTGGTTGGTCTGTTGTTGTTCCTCTGGACAAACAACACCGGTGCAAGCACCTTATTGTGTACTGATAGATATTTTTACCACTCTTCAACTTGTCTGGTGGTACCCCCCTTCCTTCCCCCAGCATTCCAATGGCACCATCCTGGTCAGGTTGCCCCAGTCATAGCATTCTTAGAGATTAAGTTCCGAGACACAGGATGACTCACAATAATCAGTCATGTGACCAAATCCCACATGTTGGGAATTAAACTAGATTTATTAACTCAGACAAGTTCTTCTCAAGTTGAACCAGAAATAGAGCAGTGTGTTATTAAATCCACTGTGTGTCTAACATGAGGCATCAGTTGGGTGGTTCCTCCATGGTCGAGTCAAGTTACTGGACTTTCACCTGGGAAACAGTGACTATTTATTTTTCATCCATGCACAAACTGACAATGTTTCTAATGGACAGTAACAAGTAGCAGCTTCCTTCATCAACCTGCGATACGTTCTACCTTGAAATACCGAGTGACAACACACTCCAGAGACATTACTGCACTGAGCTGCTGATTCCAAATCATCTGTTTAGTGTGCCCTTGTCTGTGCATCCGGAAAAAAATCCGGTGCCGTGTGCTCATCAGGCTTTTCCTTTCAGCTTTGTGTCTTGAAGTGAACTCAGCTCAGCAAAATAAACTAAATAATGCAAAAAAAAAAAAAAAATCAAGTAAAATAAAAAGAAATGACCAAAATTATCAAGAGGGTGAATAATACAATAAACAAAATAACAGAAATGAACAAAACAATTACCAAGTACAGTACTACAATAATGGCCAAAAATGAAACCCAAAATGTCCTTATTAATAAACCAGGTTTTTTCATAGACCCAAAAGTGTCATCTCATCCGAATATTCAGATTCAGGTGACGATGTAAAAGAGCAGACAGTAAACGCAGCAGTGTTTGTTTCTGTTTATAGATGTTTGTTCACTTGGTTTCGTTCTCAGATTGTTTGTCAAGCGGCGGACTCGTTTCCTCCTGATGTGATGGATCCTGGATGTGTAACGTCAGACATGTTGACGGGTGACCTCGCTAATCTGACAGTAAACTGCGATGAAAGCATGTTACCGCAGAAACATCAAAGTAACACTCACGTGTCTGTTTGAGGCAAATCATCGGTTTTGATGCTTGACAGTCAACATTTTTCTGCATTCACTGTGTACATGTTTATGCTTAGTGGCCACTTTATTAGGTACACCTGTCTAGTACAGGGTGGAACGTCTTGTCTATCATCAGACGGTGGTCATGAGGAACAAAATGAACAGGAATGAACCAGAGAGTCAACAAAATGAATGATCAGAGAACAAAATACGCAGCAAAAGGAAGAGAACTGAACAAAATAAGCAGCACAGTGAGTGGACATTAATAAAATAATCAAGAAAATTTGCAAAATAATCAAGATAATAGGCAAAGTTGGGCAAATAAAGAAAATAGTAAATATGAATAAATTAAGAAAATTAACAAATGAACCAAGAAAATGAGCAAAATGAATTAATAAGCAAGAACATTAGCAAGAAAATCAAGATAATGAGCAAAGCTCAACAAAATTCAGAAAAAAATAATTAAAATGAAAAAAAGAATGAAGGAAAGGAATGAGAAATAAGAAAATGGTCAAAAATGAACACAATAAGCAAGAAAATGAGCTAAATAAGCAAGAAAGTGTTCCAGCATTTATTTAAATGTGATGTAATGACATTTTATTTCATTTTTTTTTTAAATTAATAACACTGGGTTACAAAAAAAAAATGTTTTGTGAGGCGTCTAAAATTTTTGAACTGATTTAGAACATTTTTGCAACGCTGAATCTGAACATGACATCCATGTGTCTGAGTGTGTGTATCTGTGTAAATACTGTGTAATACAGTGGTTAATAATGTTAATATGTATATATTTTTTGGTAATTATAAGGTGTTACTGAACATATGGGTGGAGTTTTCATCTTCCGGTTGACTATACGTATGGGGTCATTTTAGGGCATCCCAGACCCCCACCCAAATCCTACTGTCGGTGAAAAAGTTTGACCTGATTGAGCAAAACCAATGTGATGTTTGGATTCAGCACAACAAAATGGTCTTAAAAGCTCAGAAAAACTTACACACCAAATGTGTTGTAAACCAGTGTAATTTTAATCATTTTGTTGATTTTTTTTTTTTTTGTCATTTTATAGACTACATTGTTCACTTTTAGCTACATTTCTTCATTATCTAATTTATTTTGGGGATGATTTTGTTCATTTTGCCTGGTGTTTATTTCATGAATTCCTTTTTTTAAATTATTTTATTTTCTGGATGAATTTGCCCATTTTATGCTCATTGCTCTTGGATTCTTTTTAAGCCCAAAAAGGACATTGTTTTCACGTTTACGTATGTATTTATTAGTGAAATAAAAAAGACAATGACAGGGGCAGAATGTAACTGAACGCGCTGGGGGTCAAAGGAGGAAGGACATCACGCTCAGCAAGGAAAACAGCAAAACGTGCATCTGAATCAATTATCCTGAAACCCCAGAGATTAAATTATGTACTGCTGTGTTTACAGAACCATCTCCACTTTAAAGTTACCTTCCTACAAGAAACAAGAAAGTACAATACTTTGTAAATGTCCTTTTAATGACCCACATCCCCTCCAGGTAGGAGAAATAAATAATATAAAGCAGGGGGCATTATTTAAGTGTATATTGACAGTGTTTTTGAGCTCCGTAATTAGTTTCTCAGTTAATGACACATCACTGCAGTGCATACTGATTTATCCAATAGCCGAGCAATGAAGTGTGGACGCTTACAGTACTTGGAGAGTGGAGGGATGATTTTACGTCTCTTTTCCACTGACAGTATCCGCTCAGCTAGACTTGATTTGATTTTATTACCGGCAGGATGCTTTTCCACTGTCAGTGCAGACTAGGGGTCTGCAACCCAGGCTCTGGGGGCCACATGTGGCTCTTTAGCTCCTCTCCCACGGCTCCAAATTATTCTTAACTATCCAGTTGTAAGTGTATATATATAGACAATGTATCAAATTAAATGACTTTAATAAAATATGAACTATAAACCCTTCACAGAGCACAGACCTCCACCAAGGTAGCTCAGTGTGTCTTTATAGTGAAAACCTACCATTTTCATTTGAACCAATGCTCTTTTCCACATAATGTTATTGCACCAAATGTAATATTCTTACCTTAATTTGAGCTTCATTATTGGATTCTTTGACCATGAAAACCTACCATTAGCATTTTGAATCACATACATATCATTAGTAGATCAATAATAATTATTTCCATAATGGTGGATTTTCTTCTGGATCTAGCTCCGTAAATATTACAGATGCATCAAATCCATGGACACATTACTGAATAAGCAGACTTTCACTACAGTTTGGTGCCAGTTTCAGGTCTATGGCTTTATTTATACCTTACATTAGATGTTTATCCTCAACCCCTGTAAGTATAATTATTCTGGATCACTATATCCAGAATATTGTCCATATCTGAACTTTGTGGTTTGATAGGATCTCTTATGATGCTGTCCTGTGTTTTTTAGTTAAATTTTATGGGTGTTATTTGGAGCGTTCCAAGGACAAATGTTGAATTTGAGTGCGGCTGTGGCTCAATAGGTAAAAGCGGGTTTTCCAGGAGCTGTTGTCCACTGCTCCTTCAGCTCCAAGAAGCCTTGACTCCCATAAAGGTATAGTGGACTTCCCCAAGTGAGTCAATGTTAGTTGTGAGTCATCTCGGTATCAAACATTTTATTTGGACCCTCTAATAAGTGATCTGGTCCATCCATAGTCTGTCTATATTAGTGACAAAGTGACTGTAATGTCCCCCATTGGTTTCTGAACGGCTTTCGACTTCAATCAGGTCGTCACTTTCTGGAGCCAAAAACAGCATTCAGTCACATTTGGACATATGGCGGTAAAGCTACAGGAGCATAAAATGTCAGGGGTCTTAGGGGTAAGCTAATGCTATCAGCTGAAAACGCTGAACCATAACGACATTAAAGTGTGTCTCAGGGAAAAATTATGTTCTATTAATTAAATGAGTCTGACTCCGCTGGCGAGTTACCACAGTGACCTGTCACAGTACAGCAGGGATGTGTCAGATTATAGTAACAGAGAAAAAAGTTAAAGATGGACCGGATCACTTATTACAAAGTCCAAATAAAACATTTGAGACCATGATGACTCATGACCAACATTTATTCACTGAGTATTTTCAAACAGAAGTCCAGTGCAACTCTATGGGAGTTGTGGCTTCTTGGCGCCCAATGAACAGTGCCCCCAGTGTCCAAAAGTGATTTTACAACTTTAACATACTTCCACATTGGCTTCGCTGAACAGCCCCAATCATCACCCACTGGGTCCATCTTTACACTTTTGTTGTTGTTTATTAAGATATTACAGCAAATAATCTGACAAATCTCTGCCACTGTGGACTTTGACAGGTCTGTGTGACACCTGCACTCAGCTGTTTGTGATGGCTGAGTGATCCTAGGAGCTACAGACATGGATAAAATTGTTGGTGCCCCTCTGTAAATGACAGAAAAACACACAATAGTCACAGAAATAACTTGAATTTGACAAAAGTAATAATAGATTTAAAAAATGATGAAAATTTACCAATGAAAATCAGATATTGCTTTTGAATTGTAGTTCAACAGAATTATTTTAAAAAACAAACTCATGAAACAGGCCTTGACAAAAATGATGGTACCCCTAGAAAAGACTGAAAATAAT
>JAQQAE010022667.1:0-10206 GCA_029823295.1 Pseudamia nigra | reverse complement strand
TATGAAACAGCATTACTGTCGACCGTACATAAAAAGCACAAATCCATTATGAAGCAATCATTTCTCTGAAATGACAAAATGTGAATGTTTGTGCTAAACATTATGAATCGTTCTAAAAATGCTTTCCCCCTATATAATCCAAATATCATTAATGCTTTTGTCAGAGATCTTAGAAGCGAGTAGCAGAATTGATGGTTATTTTATTGCATCAAGCGTGATGATATTTGATATTTGTACATAGTGCTTCTTTAAGAGACAGACAGCATCCAATTATTATCCACTATAAACAATAGCATGTAACATCTAATAATGCTAAAGTGTAATATGGGTTAAATTATTACTGTGATTGCATAATCTTTGCCAAACTTTCCTATGTATCTTTTGTATTAGTTACACTTAAAATATAGTGTTTAAATTAATTACAGAAAGTAAATAAATTAATAAAATACATACAATTAGCTGTGGATTTATTCTTGGTAAATAACTCCGATATAATGTCACTAAACTGAGTTGATCTAAGTTTGGATGGAAGGATATGTCACATTTCTATTTTTAGGAACACCGGTGGTAATGAGGCTTTTCTTGTCTGTGAAGATTCTCAGTCATCCAGGTCATGGTATCCAAGGCGTGTGGTTTTCCTTCTGTCGACTGGACTGGACATTTGGTTTGAAGACGTTTCACTGCGTATCCAGGAAGCTTCTTCACTACATGAACTGAAGAACTGAAGAAGCTTCCTGAATAGGCAGCGAAATGTCCTCCAACCAAATTTCCAGTCCAGTCGACAGAAGGAAAACCACACGCCTTGGAGGCTTTTCTTGGTTTTGATGATTTGTGGTGGACTATGCCATTCTAACCCAGGAAAATCTAGTTATTCATATCTCTGTATACTGTAGATACAAAATAAGTACTTGTACAAGGTACTGAATATGAAGATCAGTAGTCTTTATGCTACAAATGCAGAAAGTCAACAAGTCACTGTGCAGGTTTCTAAATCCTAATCCTGAAACTGAGTTTGCCACATTCTGTACTTTTCTTACCCACAGGTACCAGACACCAACATTATAATGTAAATTACATGTAATTGAAATGATTTGACTTTTATCGGCTGACAGACTAGACAGACTAATGGTGTCTTTTATCACTGGAAATATAGAAAAGTAATTTTAATGCAGGTCTTATCCCTCAGGTGTCTAGATAAATGATTTCATTAGGGATAATATTTTCACACTGATACCTTAAACCACATTGATGGGAAAAGTAAAACGAGTTGAGGATAATAAAAGGATTAAGTGGAAATGGCCATGATTAGTGTCATGTCAACTCATTTAACTATCAGACTAGTAATAAGTAATTGATTTGACAGTTTCACTTTCCCTGATACTGATTAAGATTTTGCTTTGCAACCTGATGCAACAAAGCTCCTCTTAATGTGACACAGTGTTCCAGAGGTGATGCTCAGTGTTTTTTAAAGGTGCAATCAAAAGCTCATTAGCAAATGTGACATTACTTTATCTACTCCAGTTTGCCATAAGTCCTAATCATGTCACATATATTCATCCGCTTGTTCCTCACAGTGGCACTTTGGTGAGGATTGGCTTGTTGGAACAGTAAGAAGCTGTTTTTGTCCTACCAGCATGTCTCCATACCAAAGCATCCACAGGGTCCTGTAGCAGCTTACCTGGCCGCCTGTCAATGGCGGATGATGAATAATAAGGGGCATGACGAAGATCTCCCCTATACTGACTCCTCTCTGAGTTGCCTGGAGCTGTCACACACTCAGAGCATGTGTGATCACAGTTACGTTCAGCCATTTGAAGCTCAAAACGAAGTGTGGTGACACAGAGCGAGCATTTGCTACTGATCCATAGTGGTCTGTTGTATAAGCCTGTACCTTAATAGTGAAAATAGCGCAGTATATTGGGTCTGTGGGATGCACTGTCACTATTGTAATGTGGACTAATACCAGAGGTGGGTAGTACTCAAGGACATTTACTCTTTACATGTACTTGAGTCATTTTTTTCCAAAAAATGTACTTTTGAGAGTGGTTTTTGGAGAGTACTTTTTTCTTTTTATTTTGTTACACTTGTGAAGGAAAAACATTTACTTCTGCTCAGTTACATTTGGTCACAGCTCAGTGAAGAGGAGTCATTTTTACGCACACAGAATATCAACAAAACAAGCAAACATTATCAAAATAATCAACCAAATATCAACAAAGTAAGCAAAAAGAGCAAAATAATCAACTAAATATTAACAAATGAGCAAAATATCAATAAAGGAAACAAAACTGAGAAAAAATAATACATCAAGCATTACAAAATGATGACAATTAGCTAAATAATAGTCAAAATATCAACAAAGGAAGCAAAGACTAGCAAAAAAATCAACAAAATATTAAAATAATGTTCAAAAATACAGTAGGCAGTGTAATTAACAAAATATAAACAATGTAAGCAAAATAGCAAAATCAATAAAATGTTGAAGAAGTCAACCAATGTAGCTAAATAATTGACAAAATATCAACAAAGGAAACAAAAAATTGCAAAAACATTATACCATATATTCCAAAAATGAACAAAATTAGCAAAATAATCAACAAAATGTTAACAAAAAATAGCAAAAATAATCAACAATACACAAAAGCAAAAATATACAGTATATGAGGCTATAATAAATTAATGACATCTCACAAGTTACTCCCTACCTGAGATTTTTTTTGTTAGATACTTTTTTCTCTTACTCAACTAATTATTATGAGTGTGTAAGTATTATTTCTAATTTCTAATTGAGTCATCATAAATTTAAACAGTACTTTTACTTGAGTGGTATTTCTGTTTATTTGCCACTGACTACTACTAGGACAATCTACTGTATGTTTAAAAACATAGGCCTTCACCTTGCAGTCTGACATAAGAAAAGGTATCAAAATGAGACGATAGCATGAAGAAGTTATATTTGTGTCCCAGTAAAAAATAATCGGCAAAAAAGGAAAGTTAGCATGTGCAGAAGGCTGTAAAACGTGCTAGAGAATGTTCAGCCCTTTTCTCCCCGTGTCATTTCAGGTGCTGTGAGAAAACACTAACCACAAGCCAGTGTTGTTTGTGCATCAATCACAGATATAATTCCTGATACGGTTTTACTGAAATTCAACAAAATTCAATTGTCTTTTCAGCTGTGCCTGTGAATGCCTCCTGTCAGCAGAAAATATACGGTTGTTTGCGTTATCCTGCCACATGCCCATCAGTGTCTTCATGGTCTGTCCAGACTGTCATGTGACTTAATGTTGAGGAAGCCTTCATGAGTGTGGCTCCCGTGTATTTAAAGCATGGAGATTTATTTAAGAGCCTGTTACACAAGATAAGCTGCAAAAGGCACAGCTCTAAATGGAAAAGCAGAGGCTATTTGTAAATGTCCACAAGAGGCTGGCTTTAAGTGCCTGCCTGAGAGATGAATGGAGATGATAAGAAAGAGAGGGTGGTCTCAACAATGGGTATTTTAAAGGGTAGATATTTTGTGATGACAGCCATTAATTGATCTCATCCCTTTTGAATACAGTGTAATATTGGGTTTTTATGGAGCGCCACTAAACACTGACAACACTTTGTCAGCTCAGAGACAGTAATAGTTAGAATGATGACTTACGTGGCCTCTGAAAGTCACACCAAGACATGACACATTATTTTTTCCCACATCAGTGTCTCTGCTAAGTCTCATATGCATGGACTATGATGCCCTTCAAGACTGCAAGAGTTTGTAAGAGCTGTTGTTGCGGATCCAAAATGGAGTCAGCACAGGCTCAAAGCCCCTTCATCTTCTGGACTTTAATTGAGAGAAAGCCCCCTAAAGCAGGCTGCCAATCCTCCCAGTAGAAGAAACCCTACAGGGAACTTTTCAGCAGTGAAATGTTGAACTACTCATCATCCTTCTGTGCTGGTTTACTGAGCCACTGTTCCTCCAGTCTTTCCATTTTTTCAGATAGTGTCTGCCATTTTTTTGTCTTGCAGCATAAATTAGCACATTCACCAATGCAGTTGAATATAGATGCACTCTAGCTGTTATTGTCCTCTTATGTGGACAGACATTCAACATATAGTAACGTTGATATGATTGCATAATCCATAGGACTAGGAAAGATTACAATTTCAGACAACAACAGTAGCCCTTTTTTTTATAATAATATTAATCGTTAGGCAAATATGCATACCTACATGAAAGTGAACACATTTGTCGTGATGCTTAAATAATTGATAAAGACCAAGGGAGGGAGTCTTACAAGTAATCATAACATGCGCTGGACTGTTATATGGGGCCCATGTACTGTGGAATGTCCATGTGAGGAGAGGCAGGGCCCCAAAACTCTGCCAGATTTCATTTCACGCTCTACAGAGCACAGCCTTTGAGACGGTGACATTTACATGGCCCTCTATACCACCGCCAGTTGCTGCAGGCCCAAGGCACTGGCTAAATCAGGCACAAGGGCCAATGAATGAGGAGGCAATGCGAGTGGGAGAACAAGGAGGATGGCTAATGCGCTGTACAGATGAAGCACACTTCACACGAGTTCATCTTAAAAGACTGTATTATACAGTACTGTCACAGTCATCTTTGGTGTACATGCTGTTGTTTGAAAGATTGTTCACACATTATATGAAAAATGATAAATATTGCTGACCAAGGGCTCAGTGATCTGACTGAAGAGTGAAATGAATATGACCACTGGTAGAGATTTGGTTCCACTGATTCTATTATGGAAAGTATCCCTTTAGTGTGTGTCTGCTGTCAATCCACAAACGTAGATTACGTCCATGTCCAGGGTGTGCATAGACACGTACAGTGTGTCAGTATATCAACCATATTGGACCTGACAAGACAAAAGTGGCATACAAATGAATGCAAGCCATGGATTCATTGTTGTTTTTCCTTTAAAAATATGATCTATGCAGTGTGAAAATATCCTCTTAAGACCCTAATGAATCCAAAAATAAAATAGTGACTTATTGCTTCTTACAAGGAGTTTATGTTTGAAGTTAGGTGGAGCCAGTATTTCTTAGAACCAACATCCAATATGTGTAGTACTATTACACTTTTAGGATTCATAGGCACTGGCTTCAGTTTGTACTGTAACATGATAAGCTGGTTTGACAACATTAATGATTATTTGCATTGCAGATTGGTATGTAGTTAATTTTCCAAAAAATACAGATTTTTAAAAATCTATGAGTTCCTCAGTTTACTCGAACTAATCAAGTTCATTGTGGCTCTAATACCTTTAACAAAAGGTTGTTTTCGCTGAGAAAAATCCAAATAAATGAAGAAAATAATCAAATGTGTACATTAAACTATCTGTAATTTATTAATTTAGTACAGTAATAGATACCAACATTGTGTCTGAAAATGACCTATATAATGACACATTTTGTCCATGACACCCATTCCTATAGCGATCACTAATATGTAATATCAAATGTCCTCACTGTGACAAAGAATTGCAAATCATTAGAACAAGATTGCAAGAGTACTGTACATTTTAACCAATTCCATAATGCATGGTTCTGTATGTAGTGTATGTAGAGCAGTGACCATATGTGTGGGGGAGGAGGCCATTGTTCAGGCTGTAAGATCTGCTTTTCTAGGGATTATCTGCTCCAAAGTCCAACTGGTCATCAGGCTACTTTGAATGCTGGTTAACCACCCCCATATTAGACTTCAACATTGCCATTTTTTCCCTTGCCAATCTGATTATGTCTCCACCTCTAGTAGCCTAGTCTTTCACCCCTGCCAGTGTGAGTAGTTCAGTGCTTATTGAGCTTCATGCTGCCTACTTTTCCAGCAGTGTTGCCCCTCAGAGGATTTCCAGTAGGTTGAAACGAACACAATGAGCAGCTGCATGCTGTAATGCTTCTGGCTCTATCCAAAGGAAACCCTTTGGCACTATTCAAGTGTTTGTTCCTCTGAAATCATTATGGCCTGCTCCACAGGCTTTCTACCAATCTCCTGAAATTGTATAAAGACAATTCTCTAACTTGGGCATCATCTCCTCCTGGTGTGTCCTGTGAGAGTATCTGGATGAGTAGCAGGTTGGCTCATATCCTGTGCTGCTTTCCAGCTTTAAATCTTGGCTTTTGTTTTGCTTTTATTCCTTGGCTTGTCACTTTGCTATGATATTTTTTCTCAGGTGGCGGGACACTGTGGAGCTGCTTGTGTAAACACGTCGTTTAGCATATAGTGAGAGACAGCAGGTCAGCTCAGAAAGCTGTGGCGTTGTACGTGGCAGGTTTTTATTTTGAGCATGAATTTACTTCTCTGAAATGTTGAGCTTTAACTGTTACTGCCATATAATCAGATGTAGAGAGGGAAGCGGCAGATGGATGTAATGACGGCAGTTGCTCGAGAGCAGGTGGAGGTCAGCGTTGCTACCACGCATTCTCAACTAGTTAGTTCGTCATGGTGCAGTGAATCAATATGACTGCTGACCAGATGAGTGTGTGCTGCTAGTCCATTACAAAGTGGTAAATCTAGCTACGGCACTTACTAACCACCATAATGAGGTGGTAACAAAGTTATGGAATCATTAGTGAGCATGTGTCTCTGCAGGACAGCGAGAGAAAGTGAGCTCGGGGAGGTTACAGTGTGACAGATGGTGACTGTATGTGTGTGTCAGTGTGTGAATGAGTGAATGCTTGGTGGTGTTGCTCAGGGTTGTTTTTGCTCCAAAGCAAGTGCATGTTGAATGTGTGATTTAGCTGTTTAACTGCTTGAAGGGCCTGAGCATTGCAGTATGTTCAGTGTGAAGTTTATATTCTACCAGGATCAGTCTCGACAGGTTTTAGGTTACATGAAATTTCAGTTATGTCAACAGCTGAAATGATTTTTAAAAAAATTTGTTCCTCTTTTATCTTTGTAAATGTTAAATGGGTTTGTAACATCATGTTAATTCTTATGAGTCATAATTGAAAAGACCAGTGAGTGATCTAAAATATTTTGCATCATCTTTCCTGCAGCTTATTTGCATTTTATGGATAACAATTCACTTAACTGAATCATTCAAATGAATCAAAACCAAATGTCATGTTAATGCCTGGATTATCTCGTGGCCAATAGAGACAATCAGGATTATGAAGCCAGCAAATGAATTGACTATTATCAGGATTGTTCTCGCATTTCATGATACCTCATAAGACTGGCAACAAGAAGCTGTAAAATGTCAGTGAAGGTGTATAAATAAATAAACGCACCTCCCTGTGTGATGTTTTTAAGTTCAGCCATAAATTACCATGTTGTGTGCTGGCTGTAAGGAGAGGAAAGGGGAGAAAGCTAAGACAGGGGAAGGGAAGGGAGAGAAGGGTTGAAACTGAGATTCGAAGCCAAACCATGGCCGATGCCAAGGTAGCAGGCATGAAAGTGGTGGGAGGGAGAGCAGTGAGGACATGGAAAAACCTCATTCTCAATCTAATAACTAGCATGGATGGGCAGCGATGGACAGAGCCCTACTTACGGCCAATCATCTAGATTGCTCCTCTGCTTATTGTTGTTTTTTGGTACAGCTAATATAGTCAGATATATGAGGCCTTATTTTTCTACTTTCAAAAGAGGACATCGTTTTTTATTTATATTTCTGCAGTAAAAAAAAAAACACATTTCCGGCAGATGAGAAAAGGCTCCAACTACGTAACAGACAAAGAGCATATTAACTTTCCGGTGTCAGCGTGTACCACATCCATGTTTCATTTCATTTTCATTGCCATCCTGTTAAAAATAACTGCAACTTGTGATTAAAAGACAACAAGCTGAATACGATTTTCGATTAATTCAAAGAAATAATGGAAACCTGACTGAAGCTTACAATTTGCATGTCTTTGGCAGAAATCCTTTGTTTTATTTCCCTCCAAAGATAGCTTCAAAGTGTTCATGCTGTCCCTTTCCTAGAGAATACCTTGTTTTTAATTTCTTTTGTGACTTAATTTCTCTTGTGACTCTTCGTACAAGCTCAAATTGTCCCGACAACTGAGTGATAATAAATATTGCCCTGCTCCCAATTTTCCACCATGCAGCAAGGCCAGCAGGGAAATGAATCAGCAAACCTGTACATCGATGTCGCCTTGTCTCTCGCTCTTCCCCCATCTCTTGACCCACACACTCACTCCTTGGTGACAGAGGAATTCAGTGTCTAGATTTATTAGTAATTTAATTAGTAGGGAAGAAAAGGTCACAAGCACCCAGATCTTTGCACATGTGCGACACAGAGAGAGAAAACGCGAGAGCGAGGGGGAGAGCAGTTTGCTAATTGAGCACAAAATGGACAGACAGCTGGAGGTCAGGCATCAGTCTGGACCTGTGGGTTGAGGGATGAGACCACTGTGAAATTAGCCGGCCTCTCTGCTCGTTATTGGTCACTGCTTTTTCAGGTCACCACTTACGCTGTTGAGCCTTTTCAGGGACGTGCCATTTTTAGTGTAGATAATCTACATACACATAATAAAAGTGGTTTTGGATTGAATTCAGGACTTTGATTGGATTGCAGATTTGCAGAGACCAAAATATGTTTTTGGCTGAAGCTAAATGTTGTGTGTGTGTGGGGGGGGGAGGGGGGTTCGTCTGTGTGAGACAGAGAAAGATGAATGAACGACCCTGGCTGACAGCAAGTTAGTGCAGCCTGGAACAATAGCTTCAGAACCACGGACAGCGTCTCCTGCTCCATGCATATCACAGTGCTGTTTTTATCTCAACTGCTTCCCTCCATCTGTTCCCACACAAACACCCGCCGACACATACATACGCACACAGACCCATTCAAAGGCGAGGGTATGTTTATAGATTAATGATCCCGTCTGTGCAGCAAAGATCTGAGGACCAACTTCCTAAGACAAGCTCAGCAAACACAAGCTCGCACCCTATAAAAAGGAGCTTAATTTAGCATTACCTGTTATTCTATCCACTTACTTCCACAGCGGGCTTTGACACTTTACATATTCGTAGGAGTTATTTGAAACAACAACAAGCACTGCTGTTTTCTTATCACAGTAGGTGTGATGAAATTGAACAGTAAAAAATTTGTTGAAATTAATTCAGTTTAAAATGCAGAATATGTGCTAATAAATACTAATGTCAAAATGTTCAAGGCACTACAGTTAAAGAGTTTTAATACAAAAGGATTTTTTCATTCAGATGTTTGTCTGTTTATTAGTTTACAGTGCATCTGGAAAATATTCATAGCGCTTCACTTTTTCCACAATTTTTTATGTTACGGCTTTATTTGAAAATGGATTAAATTAATTTTTCCCTCAAAATTATACACACAACACCCCATAATGACAATGTGAATAAGTGTTTTTTGAAATTTTTGCTAATTTATTAAAAATAAAAAGAGAAATCACATGTACATACTATGTATTCATTAGCCTTTGCCGTGAAGCTCAAAATTGAGCTCAGGTGCATCTGTTTCCACTGATCATCCTTGAGATGTTTCAGCAGCTTAAGTGGATCCACGTGTGGAAAATTCAGTTGATTTGGAAAAGCACACACCTGTCAAAGCACAAATCAAGCATGAAGACAAAGGAATTGTCTGTAGACCTTCGAGACAGGATTGTTTTGAGGTACAAGGCTGTGGAAGGTTATAGAAAAAATTCTGCTGCTTTGGAGGTTCCAATGAGCATAGTGGCCTCCAACTCACTGGTCACTCTGTCACAGCGCCGGTGTTACTCTGTGGAGAGAGGCGAACATTCCAAAAGGACAACCATCTCTGCAGCAATCCACCAATCAGGCCTGTATGTTAGAGTGGCCAGACGGAAGCCACTGCTTAGTAAAAGGTACATGGCAGCCTATGAATACTATGAATACTTTCCAGATGCACTGTATTTGAGCACCATAAACATAAAAGGTAATTTTTTTAGTAAAAATAATAAAAAAACAAAAAAACCCAATAACAACAGGAAAAGAAATTTGTACAGTTTGCTCAAAAGGAGTAGGTTGAAGTTCACAGAACTAATACTAGATGTCTAGTATATCTCGATTGGCGGTGTTTTTTCTTATGACAAGGGTGCCGGGCTGCTCACCATCAGTATATAACACTGCAAAGATGAGATGTAGAGGATCAAACCAGTCACACACCTGACAGCGTATAGAGGATCTTCAAGTGTTTTCATCTCTGCTATAATGGAATATTCATTTCCATCCCACTTACTTTCCTGTCTCCATTCAGACACCCG
>JAQQAE010022666.1:0-10206 GCA_029823295.1 Pseudamia nigra | reverse complement strand
CCACCACAGAGTCCAGACCTTAAACCCATTGAGAATCTTTGGGATGTGCTGGAGAAGGCTTTGCGCAGCAGTCAGACTCTACCATCATCAGTGCATGTTCTTGGTGAAAAATAAATGCAACACTGAATGGAAATAAATCTTGTGACATTGCAGAAGCTTATTGAATCAATGCCACAGCGAATGCATGCTGTAGTCAAAACTAAAGGCGGTCCAACAAAATACTGTATTAGAGTGTGTGACCTTTTTTTTGGTGGTGACTTTTTTTTTGGCCAGGCAGTGTATAATAGAGAAATCCAGAAGTCACAAGAACACTCAATCACACAGTCAGTGAAGTTGTATATGTGCTATTTTGACTTGATCCAGCCCGTTAGGAGCTGAGCTGGTCCACATACCCTAGCTGCATAAAAGACAGACAAAATATTCAACACCTGAATTTATGTAATTAAACAAATCATATATTTTTCTGAGTAGCTCAGCTTTTCGTCGCTGCATTTACTTAATTCACAGTCACGTGGAGTACAGTACCTCATGGGTCTGAGAACTGACAGGCGGATAAGGATGAGAGTCTATGGAACCTGGACATCTTATCTAATGATGACAGAGACAGGATGCATCACGCTGACGAGTGTTAAAGGGAATGACACACAGAACTCTGATTGGTTTGTTGTATATTAATCAAAAATACTCCCACCGATTATTAAGTAGACAAACTCCACTGGTGTAGATGATGCGCCGGGTACATGGCACGTTCTCACCCTGACAAAATAATGAACCTGACCTGCCCCCTTTGCATCTTAGACATCCAAAAATAGGGCCCAGAGTGGAGTACAGTTACAGCTTTGACAACAACAAAAATATCTGCACCATCTGGTGGCTCAGTAGCTGTTAAAAAGCAGTTAGTGTAAATATCATGCTTGGTTATCCTGGCATGGAGCCACAGCAGCCAAACAATGGCAAAAGCATAGGATGTCTGACTCCTTTCATAGAAATTTTAATGCAGTTCCTTTTTGCTAATGGATAACACAGAACAGTTCTGCCTGGAGACCACACAATCAAGCATCAAACCAACTCCCCTTCTGTTTTCAATTTGTTATTGCTCACAGATAAAAGCCTTCCTTTACAAAACTTGCATTAACCCTGAATGCCACCAGAAAAAAAAAAAAATGAACTCGACCAGTGCAGGGCTTGACTTTTCTTCTTTAAGAGGTCTAAATGTTTTCCATATTGCGGGACTCTAAATGGATGCAGGAAATGCTGTCACTTCGCTCTGCTTTCCAAACTTCCAGAGTGAGGTTTTGGCTCCAGCAGATGTCAGATTCTCTGAATCTTTTCATTGATTTTACAAACTGTAGGATATGAAATCTTTGCACTTTCATACTGAGAAACATAAGTTATTACACTGTTTGAACCCCTATTTTTACTGTGTTGTGTGTTATGGTGTCTTTGTGCTTTTCACTTAATCATGGTGTTTCAGTGTTTCACAAATCATCCTATCATGGTTTTATGTACAGTTAACACAGCAACACACTTTTTGAAATGGGGTGAACAAGGCACAAATTGATGCATTAACAATTCACAGAAAATGAAGTCTTCATATACTTCAGGAGGATCCATAGATGCCTGAGCAAACTTCCCCCCAACTATGCCTACACCCCTGACAATCCAGCTCCTCTGTCAAATTAACCAGCATGCACACAATCCAAACAGATTCAAATATTTGAGTTAAAAGTAGACAAAGTCAAGTGGATGTCCAGGGAATGTACAACGTGCTGACGTGGCAAAAAGTAAATTAAACAGTAAGCAGCAGAAAGAGGTTCACATAACAGGAAAGAGGGAAAAGAAATACTTTCAGCCAGTGGTTATTCTGCATTTCTGGTTGTCAGTTGAACCCTGCTGGGCCTGCCAGGACTCCCAGCCTGTAACAGTCCTGTAGCTACACACCGAGCTGACAGGAACATGTATCTGTGTAAATGATGAGCCTTTGGCTAAACTCTGATGAACCTGACTAGTCGAATGATAAATTGTGGCTTTGCTCATTTTACTTGTTGACATTTACTGGACAAACCTTGCACACTGAGAATATGTTTTTTGTTTTTTTAAATACCTATTCTCAATCCCAGGTTTTTCTGAAATGTTTCAACGTTTGCAGACACCTGTGAGTTGATTAAAGTAGGACAGATTTAGACAGAGCTTATCATAGAAACTCAATTTAAAATGTACAATTATGTTTCATCAGTATATAATTGTCTAGAAATATTAATTGCATTTTTTGTTACCTAAGAATTAGCTATTTATTTTTGACTGGGGATGACGACATTGATTGCTTTGTCATGTTTTCTATGGTCATTTGAAACTGACAAACCATGTCTGTGTACAACCCCACCCCCACCCTACCCACACACCCCACGCCCCCACCCCACTCAACCACACACACTTGAGCAAATACAAATGCAGGTCTTAAATGAGGATTTCATTTATTAAAGGTCCTTGTAGCTGATTGGTGATGGTCCAATATAAATTTTTAAACAATTGACCTCATACCCCATCATCTATGTACACTATGAGGTCATGCCCTCTCTCACCAAGTTGAAAACACTCGTAGCAGTGGCTGCTGGGGAGCTAGTAACTGTAGCTTATGTAACCATAGGATAACAGGGAGAGACTGCCTGCATTTCAGATTCGTTCAACATCTGCTACAGGTAAAAAAAAAACAGACATACAAGCTTGACAACTGTGAGGGTGTAAGCCACGTTGACTGACAGGTCACCTTTATAATCACTTACAGCAGAGAAACCATGGGTTATACTAGCTAGTTTGGCAGCATCGTTGATTGGACCTTTAAGGAAAAATTGCCCAAACCTACATATAGTATTTTCCATCTTAAGTCACAAATTACCTGTGATTAAACATATTTTTTGAAAGCTGAATTAAATGTTATTATCTACACCCAGGCCTGCTTACTGCCAGACATGAATGAAGAAATCATGTCTGACAGTTTGATAGGCTACAAGATCTAACAAAGCAACAAATCAAGTCCTGATCAAAGGACATTCAAAAACAAATGAGAAACAAAATCAGTGGCATCTATGACATCTTTGTAATGGATCACAAAGTCATTTTCGAAGCTTTGGGACTCCAGTAAACCATGGTGAGAGCCATCATTCACAAATGGAGAAGACTTTGAACAGTGGTGAACCTTCCCCGCTGTGGCCAGCTGACCAAAACTGTTGCAACTGACAGCTCATTTGGATGTCACAGAAGAACCAAAAACAACATCTAACGAACTACAGGCTTCACTAACCTCTGTTTGCAAAGATGAGTGGGCCAAAATTCCTCCACTGTGATGTGAAATCCAGTTATCTTACGCGCTTGATTGCACAACCAGGTTTCACATACACGGCCACATAGGTGTGGTTAGTTTTTTCCTCAATAAATGAACTCATTGTTTAAAAACTGCACTTTGCATTTACCCTGATTATTTCAAAATGTGTTTGATCATCTGGAACATTTGAGTGTGACAAATATACAAAGAATATCCAAAGAATTACAAATCAGGAAGGGGGCGCTGTAGGCCAGTAGATAGAGTATCCTGATGCCACACATTCATTTCTGAACTGTTAATTTCAGGCGAGCAAATCTTAGAAGTGGCCATATTTTGACAAAGGCGAGAGGCAGCTAAGCCGGTTTATGGCTTATCCTACTGAGTGATATCGTCCGGGACTGTAGCTCTATGGGAACCAGGGCTTTCCAGAGCCAAATAGAGGACATCCCAGAGGCTTTAAGTTGTTTCTTCATTGGTCGCATTACACAGCCCCGGTCCCTGCCACCTGTGTGAGGTAATGCCATTGTGTGTGACTAAACATGTCCTCGCCAATGCATGTCTTTAGTTGCCTAGATTGACCATACTAGACTGTAAATTGTCTTTGTCTCCTCATATTTGCTCCTGATTTTTTCAGTATTTCTCCCCCGGTCCTCTGCAGTGACTACAGTGTGCAAACTAAGTTAAATACAAATGAATATAAATGACTGCTTTAGACTCCAGCACAAACCTGTACTTCTCATTGTAGTTTTTACAGTATTTTTTTTCTACAGGGTGGTGAAAACTTGTTCTGAAACCTTCCCCCTTAACCTCGGAACAGAAACTGCACTATTATAATTATTTGTGGCCAAGACAAAACACTTTTCGCCAACATAAAGTGCACATTGACATCAGACTGAAACTGTTGAAGACATTCAGCGTTCGTCTTTCATCTATTTTCTTTTCTTTCTCTCTTTGAAAGACAGACATTATTCTTCATATCAAAGCACTTTATTGAACCGTGACAATGACCTGAAGCCATAAAGCCTTATTGTCTGACCTCCTCTCAATTCAGTCCAAAGTATAATAGCCATTTTTCATCTCTCTTCCTTTGTCTCAGGCAAGGTGTTAAAAACAGATATAAAAGGGTGGAACTGAGCACTCTGGTCTTTATGACACAAAACTCACATTCTGTGGGCTGTTTCTCTGGGGGAGTCAAACCGCTTTGTTTTTCTGCTGCAGAATCCAGATAGTCTTTCAAAGTTTCGATGTTCAACAAGAGATGCAACGAGTGAGGCATCGGATTAGATCAAACTCCTCGCCGCTGTGTTCGGGTGTGTGCTTTTCAAGTGCGTTTGTGGGATTGTGTTTTCTTTTGTGTGAAGCTGTCAGTTAAAAGGAGGCAGAGGTGAGAACACTTTGGCAGCCCTTCACTGTGTGTGTGTGTTGCACATACGAGCTGCAGCCCTGAAGGCAACATTAACACAACTAGGTTACTGATGTTCTTAAGATTGTTGGAGTTGTCAACACATGCCCTGCAGTGCTGTAGTTGGCCTTCACTTTGCATTTAATCTACTTTTTCTCTTTCTCTGGGTCCCAGAGAATTGTGCACATTCCTTCCAGAGCATCCATCTCTCCAGGTAAGGATCTTTGTCTCTGCTCAAGCTGACATAAACCTGCCAATGAGATGCATATTCTGAATGCAAGGTATGCATGTTCAAAAAATCCTCCTAAAACTCAAATAACATTTTCTGGGAAATGCTCCATTCATAAAAGGCCTGGTTCAGAATATCCAAGTGTAATCTGCTGTTTACATGACACCTGTGCCATTCACAATATTGTCACATTTGGCATCATAGTGGAATGCAAGTGTGCATCACAGGAATAATGGGGTTATGTTGCCAAGACCCTTGACATGAAACCATAAAATAAAACGCTATGACAGGTTACCAATACTAGTCGTTACATGTCACATATACTTTGAAAAATTAACACCTTCTTGCCACACAGACAATAGTGCACTCACACTCTACTAAAAGAATCTGTGGAATTCTACTGTATTTTTCTCACCTGTTTTCTGTGCTTTCCATAAGCTATGCTGTCGCTGTCGTAGCGACCCCATGCAAATCAGAGGTCACAGATTAAATCACGACTGCACATTGTCCACTTTAACCACACTTTTCTTCACTATTGTTCATTCTGTTTGTGATTTTGTTCATCTGCATTCATGTGTTGATCAATTTGTGGACTTTCATTGATGTTGTTCATCATTTTATTCATTTTTGCTCATTTTGTTGATTAATTTGTTAATTTCTGTTCATTTTGTTTGTTCACTTCCATTTTCATTCATTTTTCTCTGTCATGTTTGATTTGTTCATTTGTATTTTAGTTAGTATTGATTTTGTCAAATGTTACTCTTTATTACAATTGTTTAATTTGTTATTTCTCATTTCCATTTATTTGTTTGTCGTTTTGTTAAATTTTTATTGTTTTTTAACTTCCTTAACTAATCCCTCAAAGGGAATTTCATGGACCTGTTGTGGTTAGGGCATCCATGCATGGTGCTCATAAACACAATCGACCTAGCAATATGGCACATGTTTTTCAATTACGGGGAGACAGGAGTGTCCTGAGGAAACCTGGGTGGAAAACAGACCAGCTCTGTGAACTTCAAACTGTTGCTGTGATGAGAACCTTCTCACTGTGAGCATAAGATGTGAGTGAATGACAGATGTGACTGTAAGCAGACAAGATTCAACAAGTTTAAACCTATGCACCACTATCTGAGATTATGTAAAACACTCTCACTAGTCACAGGGTAAACGTGGGCCTTTAAAAGCGTGTTAAAAACATCAATGTCATCAATCTTCTGGCAGCTCAGCTCAAAGGGGCTGTTGCTCTGTTCAGTCTATTTATTATTTTGTAGATTGTATAGATCGTTGTGTTTATTATTTTGTTCATTTTATTCATTATACTGTTTTGTTTTAGTAGAGTGCTCCTTTTTCTTCACTAACATAGTGCTTTTGACCAAAAAAGTGAAACTGCTCAGATTGTTTGCTCATTTTAATACATTTTATTGAATATTTTGTTCCTTTTTGTTCATTTGAATTCTTGTGTTGTCCTCTTTTGTTCCCTGATTTGTTGTCTATCACCTGAAATGTTGGACAGCTTAAATATAAGGATTCGTAAAGCTTTGGAAAGAAATTCCCAAGTTTCTATGTGTGCACCAGTCAGGTGTTCACATACTTTTTATCCATAGAGTGTATCCATAAACCACACACTTAACACGACTCAAACACAACTAACAGTGTTATTTCTGTAGGTAAACACACAAACATGTCTTAAGGCAAATTCCAGGGCTAAGCAGAATCAGTGATGAAAATCAAATGATGGCTGGGTGTCAGTGTGGTCGCACACTGTTTAAAACACATCACGCACAGATTTTTCTCATTGGTTCACGGTCTGGACGTTACAACAGTAGGTTTGTGCCGCCATCTACTGGCCAAAATGTGAGCACTTTAAAGAGCTTGTGACCTAATATTTACATAACTGAGAAAGGCCACCAAATACAAAAACAAACATATAAAAAACAATATTAAATATAAATCACAAACAGAACTGTTACAGCTGAGGAAAACAGATGTTTGTGGATTTCATTGAGAATCCACCGCAAAGGCCAGTGCCATATTGATGACATCACAAACAGAACACGGCCCCTGTCAGCAGCCATATTCTGATTTTAAAACCCTAACCCGACCACATGTCCATCGATGAGAATGATCATCAAGACTCTCTTGGGCAGGAACGCCTGAGCAACACAGACTGTAAATAATTTTAGATCCGTGGCACTGTATAGCAATTTACATTGATTAATGACAAACATGTTTCCCCTGTATCCAGGGGTAAGGTCTAATTTTACCAATACACACGGCTCCTGCCTTCTAATCAATGAATAAAACAACACATCATACACACCTTTTGGATCAGAACATCACGGTGTTCTGATCCAAAAAGAAGAGGATGTTGAGTGATTTTATACTTGTTGTAAAGATATCAAATGGATTTACCAAAATATGGAGTTTTATTCACATTGGATCAACTTTCGATGAGAAACATCAAAGGTAAGATGAACTTTATCATTGCTCGATTTTGTTGCTGTGATTTTTCTGTATTGTTTGTCTGTTTGCTGTGCGGTTTTGAAAGTTATACACATAAGTTATATACATAAGTTATATACAGTACATAAGTTATATACATAAGTTATATACAGTACATAAGTTATATATATAAGTTATACACACCTTGTACGTAACAGTGTGCGCTTCTGTGTTTTTGTTGGTGAAGTAATGCTGCACAGCAGTGAACGCTATATTTCTTCAAAAGATCTAAATGAACTAAAACCATCCTTGCGAGTGTTTGAACTTCAGTCAGCCACACAACGATCAGGCATGACTGGCAACCCCACCATGCAAACAATCCAAAGAAAACACAACAGAAATGTCTGACAGCTGACAGACACAGTGTCTGTTATGTCATATCTGGCTTCTTCCTCATTGACCCGGTTTTATGGAAGCGATCACTTTTTTCCTGGTGCTCGAATCAAAATCAATAAATTCTTGTTTTGTGAATTGGCATTTGAGCAATTGTCATATGCAGTTCAAATGCTTTTGATGTGATGCAAACAATGACAAAAAATTTATTTTTCATGTCATGTGCACTTTAATTAAGCACTAGGATGTTGTTTATTTTATTTATTTTTCTATAACAAAATATTTAAATAAAACAAATACAGCAAAGAAGCAGACTGCCTTTAGATGACGACGTTCACACGTCATATGGCTTCATATTGCTTTAACCTCCAAACTTAGAGTTTTATCAAGGCTTAGACGTCCTAGTGTGAAGGACTAAAAAAAATGTTATTGACAAAAAAATGTAGTCAATATTGTGAGCAAAGAGTCAAAATAATCAAAGAATTAACACATAATCCAAGACAAAAATGATCATGGTGCAAAACAAGTCATGTTCTGACAAGTCATATTATAAGAATACAAAAATAAAGTTACATTTTAAGAACAGACATCAAGAACTGAGTTAAATTTGTAGAGAATTAAGTCATATTTCAAGAAAAAACTAATATGAGAATTAAAATGTACATAAATGAACATAAATGTATAGTCTTTGAATGTGAAAGGTTGTTTTGAGAAGAATGTCTCAGACAGCACTATTTCATGAGTGTACCAAGAAATAGAATTGTTTATGTCAATGTCTGAACTGGTGTTAAAAAAACTATACAATAAACAGAATAACAAAGATGAAGGCCTTGAGCCACTGAACATTTTGTAATTCTGTACATTTCTTGTACTTCACCCCAGGAGCATGTATTTGATTTTTGAGGGATATGGAATTGTCCTGCATGATGCATTTATTGCAACAAAAAGAATTTCAATACAAATAAAGATTGAATAGAATTTAATTGAATTTGTTGGAACCCTGAAGACAAGATTTAAAGATCTCATATTATGACACTTAAACTGATATCTCTACAATTTATATGCAACTATTAAAGACTTTTGTAAGGGTGTTGACAGAAATGACTTGATCCAGAATATCTGTGAGGAACCGGACCAGGATTTATCTTTCACTTCACATACACTATACAACAATTGTAATGAATGGCTTTCTTTCATCATCATAACATAGCTCAAATTAGGAATATCCTGTCTCAAAGTGATGCAGAAAAACTAGTCCACACATTGGCTACTGCTAGGTTGGATTATGGTAACTCACTACTGGCAATAAGGCTTCGTCCTACCAATCAGAATTGTTAGCTCTCACATTGTAGGTCTACTCCAAGCACCTCTCCTGTGGAACCAACTCAAAGTCTGGATCCGACATGCAGACACTCTCTCTACTGTTACCAAACTCAAAACATTCCTTTTTGACACAGTTTGATAAAACATATAGTTCGGGCTGGGTCAGGTGACTCTGCATAGTCGTAGGCTGCTCTGGTCCTGTGATGCACTGAGCTTCTCTCTGTCTTTCTTTGTTTCTATCCCTGCATCTAATCCCATGTTACCTGATTCTGTTCCTAACTTTGTGTCTGCCCTATAGTTTTGTGCTTTCTCTCTTATCTCCCTCCCTGTTCCTTCATGCAGGTGTTTCTGACTCTGGAGCTGGGTGTTCTTGCTCGCCATGAACCTCTCCACTGTCTGTATCATCCAGTGTCCGTCTGTGCTGGTCAGTGTATATGTTGTGTGGCACTCTATGTGTACTCTTTTCTTCTGTCTCTTCTCTGTTCACTATGATCAACCGGTCAAGTCAGGTGACCCAGTCCTGGTGGATGGTTTTTCCATTAAAGGAGGTGTCCCCCCCTCTATTTTCACAATTAATTTCAAATAAGATTCTGAGCTAAAAATAAAAAAAACACACAGATGGATTGGTTAAAGAATTAATTTGCTACCTTCTGAGCTTATGTTTTTTTTTTCCATTGTGTTGCTTATTTTTCACTTTTTTTAAGCAAAAGCAGAAATGACGCATCACCAGTGTTCACCAAATTCACCATGGCTCAGCATCTTTACTCATCACCTTCAGCAAAAACAGCTACAGGGATGATCAAATTCACCAGAAACAACAATGAATTAAATTATTCAATTAAAATGATGTCCATTAAGATGCTGCCTTAACCGTGAATTAAATGACTGTAATGACTCTGTGTTACCACTAAGTGGCGGTGCAATATAGTTTTTGAACATAACATTGAAAGACATCTTTGAAGATTCTCCATCATCCAGGTCATGGTATCAAAGGTGTGTGGTTTTCCTTCTGGTGTCTGGACTGGAAATTTGGATTGAAGATGTTTGGCTAACTATCCAGGAAGCTTCTGGTCCAGTCGACAGAAGGAAAACAAC
>JAQQAE010022665.1:0-10206 GCA_029823295.1 Pseudamia nigra | reverse complement strand
ATGCGCCCCCCCAGGTAGGGAGGAAACGCTGCACAGAAAACACACATTACACACACAATGACCAGGGGGTCATAACACTATAATGTAGCTGATGGAGGTTATGCATAGATGGTGTATGAACAACAGAGTGCATATGTCCTCTCAGTTCTGGTTGTATCTGGGATCCAATACTGTCAGTGGTTACAGATGTAAATTTGATCCTTGTTAAATTATGCCAATATCTACACATATGACCTTTTGCTATTTAAAAGATCATTTCATGAGGCATCGTTGTGCCTTCATCGCTACAGTCTGTTCAGAGCTGCTGAAGTGTCTCTGCAGCTTCACCTGAGCAGATCTGTAGAAATCCTCACCTTTAAACTACAGCATTCTGAAACATGGCGAGGTAGCAGCTGTTTTGGTGTTGTGTGAAATGGCTCAGTGCATTCCTCGTGTGTGTGATCAAAGAAAAATGTCTCAAATCAATTGATCTGAAAGAAGTGTACTTATCCCTTTTAAGGAAATTCAATTGGCAAGCTCATACAAAAGAAAACTGAAATAAAATCAGTCGGATGTCTTCAGCCTCCTCAGTCTTCCGTCTGTCATCAGCTGTGGTGTTGAACAGTCTGATGGCGTTGGGGATGAAGGATCTTCTATTGTGCTATATGTTAGTCTTCCGCTGCTCCCCTGCTGGGACAGAACGAGGTGAAGAGGATGGTCTGAGTTGTCCATCATGTCCTCCAGTTTCTTCTGTGTGCACCTGCACAGCCTCCAGTGAGTCCAGCCTCCCACCAACCCATGATCCAGCCTTTTTAACCAGTCTGTCCAGGTGTTTTACATCTCTCTGTCTGATGCTGCCTCCCCAGCAGACCACTGCATAAAAGACTGTCAACCACTGAGTGGGAAAACGTGCAGCATCTTAGGGCACATGTCAAAGGACCTGAGCCTTTGTAGGAAAAATCAAAAGTCATGTCACTGACTAATGCAATTTTACTGTAGGTCCTATAACCCAGAATGTAAGGGATGAAACATGGGCACTCCATAAATAAATCAACAGATGACCATGCACATTTATTAGCTAAAAGTAAAGATGATACACATAATTTACTTAGGATTCTTCTTGTTCACAGGTATCAGGTATCCAAAGCATTCAGACATTATGTTGTGATTGGATGGACATATAACTCAAAGATATAAATAAGGTACTCATCTAGTCCAACAGGTGAAAACAGGGGAATATCCACCCATTTTAATAATGTTTATTCTTGAGATTCTTAACATTTTAGGAAACCTTACATTTTTACAAGCTTTTTGAGCAAAAAAATTTAAAATTTGGATGTAAATCCACCCCAATAAGGTACAGTCAGTTCCCCAAAAAAATTAGAATTTAATTAAGATCTTCATTCAGGAAGGTTTTAATGTTGGCCTAGGCCTCGTCAGTGTCTGGAAAACTGAGCTTAAGCAGAGAAACATACTTACAGTACCGTATATGGGGTTCAGCATGTAATGGAATGCAAAGGAAAAAATGTAAAAAAAAAGGCAAAACATTTGTACAGGAACACACTTACCTTTCAGCTAAGGCTGTGTTCACTTTAAATACATGGTCTCAGGCTGCCACAGAAAACATAGAGTATTTCTAAAGATAGCTGAGGCCATATTGAAACATGTCAATGTGCAACTAAAACTCTCAAAGAGGAGATTATTTGTACCAGGATATGTCTTTTGGAGTGTGATTGCTGGATTATGTCTTGCACTACATAGAAGAGATACAGTAATTTCATGCTGTGGAGTCCATAACACCTGGTACAAGTGACATCACCAGTGGTTTCTATTTATTGCCAATGTATTCCTGGAACGCTTACAGTTGCTGCTCTCTCATAGTTGGTATTATTGACATGGCTGAGAGGGCTAGGGGTGAGGTGGCGTAAGGGCACCATGAACACATGAATCCTTAGGGACTAGAATGTGCGGCGTATCATGGACACTGATCACCTGACGCTCTCCTCTTTCAGATGCGATTTCGATGACACTGCCCAGTATCGCGTCTCTGCCATGAACTCCCAGGGAGAGCTGTCTGCAATCGCCTCAGTGGTTGTGAAGAGTAGGTTTCACCACGTCTCAGCAACATCACGTTTCAAAGCACAGTGCACATGCCTAGAATTAATCAATGCTTAGTGTCCACAAGTTCATTTAACAGTGTGTCTACAGGTACCAGAGATGTATTCTTTTAAACAACTTTTTCAGATTACTTTTAACTACATTTATGATGAATTTTGGACAGTCAACCTGTTACAGTCTTAATTTTTTACGGTAATGGACTACACATATAACTTTTTTCGGTATTTTACTCTTTAAATGTGAGATGATAATAAGGTGCATAAAAATGAGGATTTGCATTTTTTGTTCATTTTGCCACAACATTAAATGAACAAAAAAGAATCTAGCCAAATCAACAAAACTTGTCCAAAATCATCAAGAAAATATGCAAAAACTAAACGACAATCCACAAACTAATCAAGAAGACTGACTAAAATAATCCACAACTAAAATTATAAAAAGTGAACAAATATGAAAAAATAATGAAAATGGAATACACCTGAACCAAATAGTCAACAAACTGAGCAAAAATTAGGGAAATAATCAACAAAACGGTTAACATAAATGAAAATAATCTCCAAATTGAAAGAAATGTACGACGCAGTGCACAGAACAAACAAAAGCTAAAATGTGAACAAACTGAAGATAATTTAATGAGTTTATATATATATATACATATACTATATTTGTAGTGGAGACATCTGAAGACTTTGTAAGGACCTGTAGATGAAAAGATAACAGTAAATTACAACATAATGATGCTGTGTGATATGTGATAACACGCATGAAGTTTTAGTTATGTACTATGTGGATTTTGACAACTGCTGTTGTTCTTCATAGGGTTTAAAGGTGAAGTTGATGAGTTCCTGCCAGCACCCAGACGTACGTGTGAATACAGTGTTTGTTTTTTGCTTCAGTAAGATATTCATCACATTTTTGCCCAGTCATATACAGCAATATCAGCATTCTTTGCTAATTGCAAAAAATTGGCCATTAGCTAATTGGAGACACATCTTTTTTTTACAGCTGGTATTTTAGCTTGCATTAGTATTACTGAGTATTACTGATAATACCAATGATATCTGTGTTACTTTTAGCTAACATTTTTAGCATATTTTACCATATTTCGATAGTTAAGTTATAGCGAACAACCTAAATGTTAGCATTCAACCGCTTTCTAGCCAGTAAGTTTTAGCTACAGAATAAGGAAAGTGTAAATTCCATCCATTTCTACCCCTTAATCCTCGGGAAAGTGTAAATTAATTTTTAAAAAGTGTGTTTCAAGCATTTGTCCAGGTGAAAGGATACCAAAATAGTAAAATGTTTCAGAGTTAATTTAGACTTTTATCTGTCACATAGATAATACTTATAATGCTAGCTAGCCAAAGTGGCTTAATGCTAACATTTGCTATGTATTAGCATTTCTTGTCAACATTTACTGTAATGACTGTAAAATATGTCATTTTAATTGGAAGTATGGTCCAATATTCCTCCAAATTTTCAGTATTCATTGTAGTGATAGTGGTTTATTACATTTTTAATGTTATATTACTTAAACTCACCAATATGCCATGGATGTTATGATCCATGGTATGAAACTGTTCGCTACATTGAAATGGGTCATCTTTAATGAAACTGTTTACAGCTGAGTGTTTTCTGCCTTTAAATAAAGTTGAAAAAGTTCTCTCTTCAAAACACTTATTTGCTATTTTCCAACTCTTATGTAAAACATTCTTGAACTTTTTTTTTATTGTTTTATTAAACTTATTTTATTGCTTATTCTGGATGCCTGCTGTATAACCCTGTTCATACCATTTAGTATTATACAGTTGGTTTATCACAGCTTTTTGACACACAACTGTCTGCTGCTGCTTTTAAAATAATGCAATAATGCAGCTGTCATTTAATTCTATACTATCTTTCCATCATTCTGTGTAATTGCCATCATTTATGTTTTTATGGGGACAGTGTTGTGAATGTTACTTTTGAACTATAACAGGTTACATATTCCTACACCACTTTGTGAAAGTAATGTAACCTATTACAATTTTGATTTCCTATTCTAACAGTTGTTTTAACATGGCCATTAGAAAAACTTTGACATTATCCCCACAACAATACTCAACACTAATCACTGACAACTTATAGTAAAAGCTCTTAAATTATGATTGGAATATTTTGATTCAAACATATGCAACAAATCACCAGAATATTTTCAAATCTCAAAACCTTTGCAGTCATCAAATTGTGATTATTTTCTCAGCAACAAATCCATTTTGCAGTTTAACTGAAATCAAATGTAAATGCCCCAGCAGTGATGGTGATTATGGTGATGATGGACCTCAGTGCGGAGTGGGGTTGTGTTGGATTTGCTGTTGGGGAAACAGTGGGTGTTACTACACTAACAACTTTCTTGTTTCTTTGGTGCTGCGGCGGCATTGCAGGGGCCATTACTGAAGGTAACAGGGTCACAGGAATCTGGTTTGAGAAGGTTTTGGTGTATTCACTGATCATGTGTCCTTGCATGGCCACTTTTGTCTGTTTGACTTCACAGTTTTCTCTTGGAACTGTGAGATAGCTACACATTATGAGGAGAGTACTGTGAGAATTGTGCTTGACAAGAAGGTATTGGAATAGATAGATGTGCACCTTAATTACTAGAGGATAATAGTAGACTGTATTGATTGAAGCAGCTGATGATTTTTGAGATGATTCTTAAATCCCAAGGAGCTTGTCACAAAATATAAAATGTATTTGATACCTGAAATAATATATATTGTGTGTTTTTCTTAACTTCACCAAGAATTGCCATGCTTCTGTGGTGTTTCACTGTTCGATGCATGACACTAAGCAGTCAGAAATTCTTCTGCAAGCATTCAAATGTACTTTTAGTCATGTGCTTTGCTCTATATCTGTGACGTCTTTCATCCACATCTGAAACATGTTCTACATTTCTTTGTGTTGTTGTCAAGCTGCAATCTAGCAGCACTTCTTTCTGTGGACATGCAACGTTTTGTCCTTTTTCACTGTGATTCTTGTCATCATCCTTAGATTTTAAATGTAGCACACAACTTGCTGTGTGTGCGTAAACTCTTTCTGCATGAATGCTGGTAAAACTTCTGACTCTTGTACCTCATGTTTGTCTGTAGAGGGTCCTGTGTCTGAGTACGGCATTACCTTCCAGACTCACATTGTGGATAAGTTTGGGGTTTCATTCGGAAGAGAGGGTGAGACCATGAGTCTGGGATGTACAGTCATCATCTACCCTGCCCTGCACCGATACCAGCCAGAGCTGCAGTGGTATAGAGATGGTAAGTCTCTTAACCACAATACATTCACCGGTGTTGATGTTTGAGATGATTTTGACATTTTTTAGAGCCGTCCCACATCTGCTACCTGTATAATTATAGATCTGTAACTTAAATGACACTGGGACACAATATTAACATCTTGATTTGCAAGAAAAAAAAGGACAAAGCTGCATAAAATGAGTCTAAGACTTTTCAAATTTTGTTATGTGTCTGGTGCCTTGCTAATATTTTCAGTTCTGTTGTCCAGATGTTCTGCTGTCTCCATCGAAGTGGTACCAAATGCACTGGAGTGGAGACAGAGCCACACTGACGTTCACACACCTCAACAAGGAGGACGAGGGACTCTACACCCTACGTGTCTCCACGAAGTCTGGATATGAGACCTACTCAGCCTATGTGTTTGTCCGAGGTAGCAACCGCCCCATAAAAGTTGTTTTATCCCTAAAAGATTGACACAACTCTCATCCCAGCTTATCTCTGGTATTTACGATTGGTATTTTAAAATCTAGTCTCTACAGTATTTAGCATATGCATCCCCACATACAGGTTCTCCTCACTAAATCCATTTCTAATACCTCTAGTGCTTGTGGTTTGTATTTGTGAAGTACAAAGGTCAAAGACACAGCAACACATCCACTGACACCTGATCACAATACTACTTTTAACAGTCAAAGTGTTTCAGAGTAAGTGCCTGGTTTTAAATAGGATATCTCTATTAGACTCTGGTTTCTGGCTCGCATTTGAATAACGTGGCAAAAAGTGTTTGGAGAAGCTTATCTCTGTGGCCTTCAAAGACAATCTGACCTTTAAAGCTTTTACTTCTGGAGAGGAATGTTATTGAATATGAGCATGCTATAAAACAGACTCTGTCAGTGCTGAGGGTCTCTCATTAAAGAAGCGGTTACGACAGGGGGTCGCCAAAACAAAAGCGCTATATGAGCCATTGTGTTGCTGAGCTATTCTCAGAGCGCTCAGCGTCTTCCCATGAACCTAAATAAAATTCTGTAGATATTGGCTTCAATGAGAAACAATAGGCTGCCCAGTTTACTTCCCACTATTTTCAACAAGTGCTTTAATTATTATCTTATTTGTAACATTAGACCTTGATTTACAGAGAACAGAAACTGAATATCATATTCTTATTAAAGGGAACACATTTTTTTGTCTTTATCAAGTTAATGCAAGTTTTACATGACAGTAAAATATATATTTTGTGTTTCAGCTCAAAACGCATCACAGATTCTTCATTGCATCATCAAAAAACACAGAAATCAAAATGGCTTGTGTGTGTTTCTCTACAGAGTGTTTTGATAGTTCTTTATTTTTCAGAGCGCCCCACCTGTTTATAAGGAAAAAGAAATGAAAACCCGATTTTTCACAGTGTCTTCCTTTCAGTGTTTTTATTAGTGTATTATCACGTGAAAATGACAACTGTTGTATTTTTAATACCTAAGAGCAACAAGGTGTTCAACGTATACATATCTACTGTATATAATTTCTGTATTACAATATATGTACATGCTGAGGCAATGGCCATACGTCTACAATATTTCAGAATATTTTTAAATTTCATAATGTGAGGCATTCAGTGGCATGTTTGTATGACCCTTATGACTATGCCTTCCTGTGGGCCCACCACCTGCAGGAAGGGTTGTAAGGGTCTGGTGCTGTGTGGTTTGGGTGGCAGCCGAAGGCAGGGGCCTGGGTGGTTCAATCTCTGGTTGCCAAAACTAGCTCCAAATGGGAGGACGTCCTGGGGCAGACCCAGGACACACTGAAGGGACTATGTCTCTCTGGCCTGGGAATGCCTAGGGGACCCCACAGGGGAGCTGGAGGAGGTCAAAACTGTGATACACAACCTCTGTCTCTTTGTTGTGCTGCATTTGTTGCCTTGGCTTTCCTCAAACTGTTTCATGAGTTCTGTTGTTTTCAAGAGTCACCTCACTTATCTTATGTCACTCTGTGTCAAGCTACTGCTTCTAATTTTGGATATTCCTGGCACTGCCCTGCAGATACACAGTTCATTACACTTAAAATAATATACTAGATAAAGCTGAAATGTAAATAAACATGGCTTGTATGTCAGTGTGTGTTTAAGTTGGAGAAATCTAAGGTACAGCATGCATGCTGACAGTACTGAGGGTTTTTACTGTATTGTTTAGATGCGGATGCTGAGGTTGAAGGAGCCCCAGGTGCCCCGTTGGATGTGCGCTGCCTGGATGCCAACAAGGATTACATTATTGTCACTTGGAAGCAACCAGCTGTCGACGGTGGAAGCTCTATTCTTGGCTACTTTGTGGACAGGTCTGTTAATGTGCTACTTCCTTTTATGTTGATAAAAGCGTTCGTAACAGTGAGGCAATAAGGGCATCATTGCTTTGAAGTAACACATTGTGACATTTTGTAAAATATTACCATCAAAACACAAAAAAATTATTTATTTCATCATTCTTGAACCAGGTAATAACAAAGATAGTGACTTAGATACTGATGACTGAATGGCAAAAATAGTAGAAAAACATTACAGCAGCAGTTGGTAACTATCGGAAAATCTAGGACTCAGTCAGAAAATTTGAACACATACAGCTCTCATTCTCCAACGTCTCTTTTCGTGAACACCACCGCTGTCTCCCAAGCCCGTCCTCCTCACTGGATAGAGAGCGAGAAAGCTGATTTTCTGTCAATCTGTGCTATCTATCAAGATGTGCTACCCAGTGACTCTGTACATGACCACACCCATTTTTTTCGGTAACACTGATCAATAGAACATCAGCCGCAACGGATCAGTTTGCTTCTCTCATCTGGCAATTAAACATTACTCTACACCTGAGTGTGTCCGATTCCTGAGCTTCTAACAATCAAAAATCTAATCAAAGACAAAAATAATTACCTGCCAAGAACAACGGACACTAATTCCAACCTGAAACCTTTTGAATCCCCCCACCGATGAAATGTTTATTTCAAGCACAGTCAGTTAAATTTTGTTTGCCTTGCTTTTCTACCTCTGCTGTATTCTTCTTACTCTTTCTTGCTGTGAACTGGCAATTTAGCTCTGTGGGTCCTTTGTTTCACAGCCGGTGCAACTTTCAACCACACAGTGTCTTCAGCATGGGCATGAGAATGATTGACAGCCGGCTAACGCAGAAAATAGTCACCGTTTCAACAAATATCACTAAAATGTTGCCAACTTCTGCTGTAAGTGAAGTAAATGGTCTATATATGTGTGTGTGTGTACAGGTGTGAGGTTGGAACCACCCACTGGATCCAATGCAATGACATCCCAGTCAAGTTTGCCCGTTTCCCTGTGACCGGTCTGGTGGAGGGTCGGTCTTACATCTTCCGTGTGCGTGCGGTCAACAAGTGTGGCATGAGTCACCCATCCAGGGTGTCGGAGCCAGTGGCTGCCATGGATCCCGCTGACCGCGCACGGATGAGAGGTATGCCACATTAACTGTGTGTCTGTCAGTAAGTCTCCTATCAGGCCGTGGGACCCAAAATGGGACATGGAGCCTTTTTTACTGGTTGGCCAGTTTGTTTACTGGTAATTTGTTAATTTGCTGTACTGATATGGTCATTATTTGTTAGTTTTATTTCTTTGTTTTTGATTATATTGTTGTTTTTTTGTGCATTTTTGTTCATTTTCTTGATTATTTTGTTCATTTTTTGAGATTATTTTTGTTAGTTTCTGTAGATTGTTAGTGTTTTATTTTTTGTAATTATTTTATTATTTTTGTTAAATATTCTGTTCATTTGTATAGGTTTTTTTATTCATATTATAGATTTTATGTACATTTTTTCAGTCGTGTTCTTTGTTTTTGTTCATTTTGTGTATTATTTTTGTTCATAATGTTTATTTTGCCTCCACAGGCATCCACAGCATTAAATAACAACAATCAAAATAAGTTCAAAGTTCATTATCATGCATCTTGTTTTCTTTTACATTAACATAGTAAAATACACAAATTGGGTCTTGAGCCAAAAGTGAGAAATACTGCTGTAATCACATGAGAATAACAGAAACTAGGGTGATACATTTCATTCTATTTAAACGTATCACTGAGGTATTACTGAGTTTTGTATGGTCATCTATTTGCTAGGTACCTCTGCTCCCTGGACCGGCCAGATCATCGTCACTGAGGAGGAGCCTTCAGGTAAGAAATATATATTTTTCTTGCATCCACCAGGGGAAAAGACTTGATGTTCTGCTGCTCGAACTTGAAATCTCTTGATCATCAGAGAGCAAAGTTCCTGGACAACCTCGTGAGCTGCAGGTGACTGAGGCCACGAAAAACTACGTGGTACTGAGCTGGAAGCCACCTGGAGAGAAAGGCCTTGAGGGGGTCATGTACTATGTGGAAAAGGTACATTTTAACATTTTTGTCATTGTTTAAGATGTTCACCTTATTTAATGTGTTCTGGTGGATTGTAAATGCATCAAGTGAACAAAATATACAACAAAATTAGCAAAAATGAAAAAACAATCAAGAAAATGAACAAAATAAAACATAAAATGAATAAAAATGCACAAAATACTGAGCAAAATTAACAAAAATGAGCAAAACAATTAAGGAAAAGAACAAAATAAGAAATGAACAAAATCAGGAACTAAATTAGCAAAAATGAACAAAATAATCAAGAAAATTAACAAGTCAAACAAAAGTAACAAAATTGAACAAAAAATGAATGCGAAAAATAAATGAAATAGAACAAAATAAGGAACAAAATTTGCAAAAATCAATCAATCAATCAATCAATCTTTATTTGTATAGCGCCAATCATAATCGGCGATTATCTCTAGGTGCTTCACAATTCAAGGCCG
>JAQQAE010022664.1:0-10206 GCA_029823295.1 Pseudamia nigra | reverse complement strand
TTGTTAAAATTGGTATTAAATATCCATAATGTCCAAATATGTAAAAAAATATACAGGCTTTCATAGGGTGTCCTAATGTTTTCACGTGACTGTAAACCCCGCCCGGTGTAAGAAATACACGAGCGTCATGCCGGAACGGATTAATTTCATACAGCGTGGTACCACTGTAGATGGATCACGTCACAGTACCACATATACAACTTTACTGACTTTGTGGCTTATGTTTGAGTCCCATGTAAATTATGTACTTGCACATTATGTAAGTTGCTAATTTTCAGTTTAATTATGCTGCGTGTAATCAAAGGCAGCAGGAGACGTAGCATATACATTCAAAAGATTTATTGTTTATTACAATTAATGAGTATCTTCACTTAATCAGTAACAATATAAATGGAAAAGGACCAAAAATGTTAAGCACCATAAGCACCATACATCATTGAAATAACATTACTTCAACAGTGTATGGTGCTTCCGTCTTTGCGTGCACTGGTCTATTGTGTGTGTCAGTAGTCTCTGCTGCTATAACAGTGGTGGTTGGATTCTCTTTATGTATGTTCGGTTGTAAGAGGTGGATACATGGTTTCTGGTTGCTACACATAGGTTGTGGTTGGTCTGCTGTTATTCCAACAAAATTACTCTGGGGTAAACGCACTACTATGGAGTGATTGACATTTACTGCTCTGGTAACTTGTCTGGTGGTCTGACATGCCTGGTCTGACATGCCGATGGCACCATTCTGGTCAGGTTGCCTCAGTTGTGGCATTCTTACAGATGTTATTTTCTCCAAAGCTGTGGTGTCTTTTTCATAGGGTTGGGGGTGTTGAACAGAGGAGTAATCATTTGGAATTGGTTGCACCAAGGCATTGTGAGTTCTTTACCAATAGTGTGTTTTGAGACACATTCATTGATTCATCATCTGACCTATTGAGTTTATTTCTATGACATGAAACATATCCGATGACGTAATGTTTCAATGATTTCATTGCAATTCCCAACTCTGTTGTATTGATTTGATCGTCTTAAGGTCCATTTATACTCTATGCTAAGTCTGCATGCTCATACAGATCGGTCGTTCCCTCTGGTCTCAGCGTGCATTATGTTACGAGGTTGGTAAGTTGTTGAGGGGCTTATGTATCTGTCCTTAACATAGAAAATGGTGCAGTACCACCAGAAATTGTGGGGGTGCTCTGGTGCAGTACAGCTCATGTGGTGGAAGAATAGAAGAAGAAAAAGAACAGAATGCACCGTAACACCAAAAAATTAACAGAAATGGCTCAACTTTTGGAGGAGAGGCTGTGCCACAGACTGTGTGTATTAGTGTCATCTTGGATGACAGCTTGGAGCCAAAAACAGGATGCAACCATATTTGGACGTAGTGTGGCGGTGCCAGTGGCGCATAGGGAAAGCTAACTAACTGCTAGCCTACAGACGCTAAAACTTCACCAGGCAGTGTTAAACAAAATCATATTACACTGTTGTTGGTGTAAACACATTCACAACTGCAGTCAAGTGTATCTCAGGTAAAACTATGCACATATTGAATAAATAGAAGATGTGAAGGTCTGACCCAGTCGGGATTATTTGACATAATATCTTAATAGCGGAGCAAAAAGTTAAAGATGGACCAGATCACTTATTAGAGGGTCCAAATGAAATGTTTGAGAGCATAATGACTCATGAAAAACATTTTTCACTTAGTGTTTTCAGAGAGAAATCCTTTGTAACTCCACACTAGAGGACAATCTGAACTCCACACTGCCCACTAGCGGATGAATTGTGTACATCCACGCCCATGTGAAGTACACTGGAGTACAAATGCCAGCGACGTTTGACAACATTTGATACACAACGCACTTGCGTAGAGAATAAATGGGCCTCTAGAGTCTTTGCAAAGAAACACCGGATGGAATGTAATTGTTCCTTCTCTCAAGTGTCATGCTGGGTTTCACAGTTCTAATCTGTTATCTCGTGTTTAAAGAGGAACATTGTCTCACCATCTTCCTCTTTGTCCTCGGTGACGCGGCGGTGTTTGCTGAGGAGCTGTTTGGATGTAATGCCGGTTAATGTCGGCCATTAGTGTCTAATTATTGACAAGAGCTGCTGTCATTTCTTTTCAGACACGACCGTTATTCATTCCAGAAACATTTCATCCAGTCCTCTGACATTTTACACTCTGATGTTGCGCTCTCCTGGAGTTTTAAAGGGACCGAAGACACAGAATTTTCTGTGGAAGATACTTTTTTTGTCAGTCGATACAGAACTGTGACTGGATTAAAAGATAGAACATCATCAGTTCAGATGTAAAGAGGACATGACGTCACACGGTCACTTGACTGTTAGCAAATTAGCCTTTTAGTCATATGCTAATTGGCCACAAGGAGTTGTATCTCTTCGGGTAGTGTGCACTGCTTCTTCTTCAATGTTTTTTCTTTATTTTCTTATTTTCTACATTGTCCATTAATATTGACAACATCCACAATGTGAATGAACTTATTTGTGGGTCTGGTTCTACTTTCAAGTGCAGCTTTTACTGACTGTTCATCGTCTATGTCTGCCTTTCCCAGGCTTAGAGTCGAGACCCAAAACGGATCATGACGAGCTTTTTCATTGGGACTCTCCTTGTGTGTATTATTCATTAAAAAGGTTTATATTGGTTTTGTGATGCACACATTGGTGTAGCGCTCCGTGTCCGTGCAGCATGGTGTGTCAGTGCGATAGCTTGAAAGTGATTGAATCAGTTTACTTTAAACATGGCATGGTTATTGAACACTTAAAGATCTACATCCGATCAGCTTCTGGGATAGGTGCTGCTACTGCCAGCAACAAGAGTAGACTTCCAAAAATCACTCAAAGGTGCTACTCAGTGGCTGCGTTTTTAGGTGGATGCCTTACAATGGTGGTGGATCAAACTGCGTCTAATTATTTTGTTATTTTTCTTGAGTATTGTGTTCATTTGTGCCCATTTTGATGATTTTTTTTTTTCATTTTGTTAATTATTTTGTTTGTTTGGTGTATTTTTTTTTTTTGCTTTATTCATTGTTTTGTCCCTTTTTTGATCATTTTGGTCAATTTTCTTCTTTGTGTTGTCAAGTCTTGGTTCATCATGTTGATTTTGTTGTTCATACCATGGTCATTTATTTTGTTCAGAAAGATCAAATGAAGTTCAGTCTTCTGGATTAAAACTAAGGGCCATCCCTGGTTTCTGAGACTGGTAATTCTAACGAAACAGAGGGATGGTTTCTTGCAAAAATAGGAAGATATTTAGTTTTGTGTGAGGAAGCTCAGTGGACTTGTGTGTCAAGTGATGTACATCAACAAAATGGCCACTACTTGACAAATTTAATTTTGTGCTAGCTTAGCTAGAATCAGTTCTCTAAGTTCCCCAGACAGCCCCCCGTAACTAAATCCTGTGGCTAGACCCTACGTGTTTGTACAGAGCGTGAGTTATGTTCTATAATAGCCCTGGGTGATGTGTGTTTACCCTACCCTGTTGGAGAATGAAGGTGTGTGTTCGCAAAACTCACTCCCACATGTCTGGTTCTGGATCTGGCGAAACACCCACAGAGTCCCTCTGTCTGGCGGTCCGTGTACTTTCTTCGGATGAAACGGCCAACCCGCTCTTCAGTCGTTTTGTTTGTAGCTCAGTTTTTTTTAAGGTGAATATATACAATAGTATTAGCGTGCTACTCAAAAGTTCAATCACCAGTCCGTATATCAAATGGTTCAGTTCTCTCAGCTCTGCCCGTCTTTCTGAGCTACTCTTGGTATCCCAACCTCTCCTCGTGTTCTCTTTTCCCTACGTGTTTGCACAGCTTGCCTATATTAACTCGCTCCACCCATCTGCGTCTCATCACGCTGATCGCAGAGAGTTTACAAACCCACACCCACATCCTCCGAACTTGTGTCAATCAGTGACTCCCTGAGCTGAAAACCACGCCTACGGAAACTCGGATCATAACATTCTTCAAGAATAAAGTAGTGGAAGAGGTGAAAATTGATTCACCTCTTGAGCTGCAGAGACTCTTCAGCAGCTCTGAACAGACTGTGGAACGCTGAAGATGTTTTGAAGTCACATATGGAACTTCCTGTTTGTAGTCCTTTATAATGATGAATTTTCAGATTCTGATCCCAACAGAGTTACAGAAAATAGCTATTTTATGGACTTGTATAGTTATCTTTTAAATTGGCAAAATTCCTACGTGTAAATGGTGGCATCAATCAGTTGGAATCAGAAAACTGATTGTGTGTGTCAAAACAGGAATGGGCCGGACTTATTCTCTATGTGCAGCTGCCATATTGGACGAGATACAGTTTAATATAGCAGCAAGTTATGGCTGTATGTCAGCCAGTAAGTCACATTTTGTCATGTTCAGTGTTATGTTTTTATCACTTTTATGGTTCAGTTGATCATGTTATGTGATGTTTAAATGGTTAAAATCTAAATATTATTTAGATTTTAACCATAGACATTATGGACCACGTGACCATGACGTCACCCATTGGTTTCTGAAGGGCTGTTTTGAGGCCAATCAACTTGCAATTTCCTGGACAACATATTGGAGCCAAAAACAGGATGTAACCATATTTGGACGAACGGCAGCAGGGCTTACGAAGTGTTCATGCCAGGAGACTCATGGGCAAACATTAGCCGCTAGCTTACTGATGCAGTAGAGCTTCACCACACAGAGTCAAAGTCATATCACAGTGGTGTTAGTGTAAACACTTACCCACAGCTGCAGTCGAGTGTATGTCATGTATAACTATGAACATATTGAATAAATAGAAGATGCGAAGGTCTGAATTGGTCCGACTTCGCTATAGTGAGCTACTGCTACAGTGACATGTCAATCAAACCCCTGCATGGCAGTGATTTGTGAGATTATTTGCCGTAATATCTTAATAATGAAGCAAAAAGTAAAAGATGGACCAACACGTTACTTATTAGAGGGTCCAAATAAAATGTTTGAGACCATAATGACCCATGAAAAAAATGTATTCGCTTGGTATTTTCTTATAGAATCACATGTATCTCTATGGGAAAAAAGAGCCGGACGATTGATTCCCCAGTGGCCAAGTGGTGGTATTACAATGTAAAGTTACTTCCGCATTGGTCTCCCTGAACAACCCTGGTCGTTGCCCCTTGATTTTAACAGCTTCCTGTAGGTACTGTAGCAGGTTTTAATTTGCATTAATCTAAATGAATAAATGGCTCCTTTTGGTGTCTGTCAACGTGTGAAGTGTACGTTATACGTGTTTTATAATTCAATTCAACATAATCGGGCAAAAACAAGAAAAATATATTAAGAAGAAGCAACAGGTTAAAAATGGCTTAGTTGAATCATTGTAAAAGACAAAATAAAAGAGCATCAAGGGTAAAATAATGGCAGTATATCAGAATAATTATCATTTGATCATTCAGCCCTAGTCAGCGGTGTGAAATTATCTTAGCTACAGAAAATGGTATTTACAAAGAAACTGTTGCTGACGATGGCTTCATGGTGAGTCAGTTTATATATTAATCAACCATTTCCCTCTGTAATCACAATGTCTGCTTTTGTGTTTTTTGTATTGGATTAATGCTCCAAAAATGATGCATCACAGTAACAAAAGATCATCGGTGTGAACCATCTTTTCAGCTTGTTGAATCACCCCAGAATAATTCACTCTTTCCAAATAGAGCTTTTCAGACGAAGTTGTGCATATTCCCAGCATAAATATCAGGCCAGCATCATGTTGAAACTAAAAAAGAAACTGAACTGGTTTGGGAACTCGTTACCAAAGGAGACACATGTTGTTGTGGCATGTTATGTTTGTGCGATTGCGTCATGTTTGGTTTTCTGTAAATCTTAAACCCGCAATCAGAAGTGGGAAGTGTTTGTTTCTGAGCTGCGTGATAAGAGCAAAAATGTTGTGTTGAAATGTTTTATGGGAGTTGATATTGGTAATTGTCATGATAAATGTCAAATAATAGTGGTTTAAATATAAATTTTTGGTTTCCAGTGAAAGTTTAACAAGCCAGACGAGTGTTGGATACATCGGTGCTTTTAGAGATTTTTCTGTTTCTGTGGTTTACTGAAATACAGTTACAAGCATGAAATTTAGGCAGCAGGTACCAGTTCATACCATTTTTAAATTTTTGTTATGAAATGAAGTCTTCATAAACTGCAATACTAGTTTGAATAGCCCAAACAACATTCAGAACATGGCGCAGCAGGAGTGTGTTTGAGGGGACCCTTTTCACTGCTACACCGCTAAACACGGCGGCCACAGATAACCAGCATTAGTGGAAGTGTCGAGCGGTAAAAATGTACAGAGAATGTTCTGAAGCTGTAACTGTAATAGACGTTGAAGTTGATGGCACAGAAGATCTGCATTTGAAAATAGGAGCCGTGTTTATCTGGAGATGCTTTAGTTTTAAAAGGTTGAATGTGGCCCAAACAACTATTTACTGCAAAAGCTAAAGCTAAAAACACAAGCAATTTGCTGCAGCACCTTAACTGCAAGTATGTTTCAGAGTGCGAAGAATGAATGAAACCAAGATAGACATGGTTCCATGGGGGGCTGTGGCTAAAAACGGATTCAGGACTGTGCTCAAGACATTGGATCCTAGATATGTGATCAAAAGTCACAATGACTTGAATCAAACAGTGATCCCCACCTTATACCGAGAACTCGGAGGAAAGTTCCAAGCAGAGGTAGCAACAATCCCAGACTATTCAGCAACGGCAGATATGTGGTCAGCACCTCTGGAAGTCTAAATTCCTCTATGGATGCTTGAAAATGTGTTGTGAAAATTCTAGTCTCGAACTTAACGGTCACTGTAATGTGTTTTTTTCACTTTGTTAGTACCTCACTCTTGAAAACTGTATCAGTTTAATACCCGGTTATGCTTAGAAAAAATACCAACAAATACTGCAAAAGCATTATACTTTTGATGTAGAATTTTAGTCATACCACGCAGGACTAGCAACAAGTCAGTATTTGCAGGGTTGTCCCTTCTTTGTCATGACCTGCGAAGTTTGCCCTAGAATGCTGACAATCAAATTCTGGACCAAATTCTGACTGACGGCAGCCCATCTTGGAGTTTGTCAGAATTTGTGGGTTTATTTTTGTCTACCCGCCTCTTGAGGATTGACCACAACACAAGTTCTCAATGGAATCAAAGTCTGTTTTGTTCCCTGTGCAACGTAGTTATCACTTTTGCCCTATGGCATGCTGCTCCATCATGCTGTAAAAGGTCTGGTTCTTCATTGTTCTCAGATGTTTTGGTATCATTCTGTATTCATGGCTGTGTTCTTAGGCAAAGTTGTGAGTGAGCCCACTCCCTCGGCTGAGAAGCAACCCCACACATGAATGGTCTCTGTTGGCATAACTGAGAGTAGCGCCTTTGCTTCATAATAATCACCTTCTTCTTCTCCAGACAATCCTGAGTAATGCAGAAGAGCATCTGTGAACGACATGTCGGACAACGGCAGCAGAAGATCACATCTGGTGACACTCCTACAGGAAACTAAGGCTACAATTTACATGGACTCAGTAAATAGTGGTCCATAGAACGCCGGAAAATGTTGCTCTGTCTAGTGAGTTTGTATCTCTGCAGTGACACGTGGACGTTATGGTAATGATTAACATTAGCAACATGAAAGCGTGGATCCATCTGACCTTGCATCAACTCTTCAGGCTGCCGGTGGTGTCATATTTTGGGACCTTTAGTCCTGACTGTGCATTGTTTAAATACCACAGTCTATATGAGTATTCCTGCTGACCATGTCCATCCCTTTATGACCACAGTGTCCCATCTTATGATAGCTGGGAGGTCCAACCCAGTACTTAACAAGGTGTACCTAATAAAGTGGCCAGCGAGTGTACAAAGTGATTTCAGTATCTAAAAGTGGCGTGAAAAGCAGGGGAAACAACATTTTCATAGGGCAGTTAATGAGTTTGATCTCAATTGTAAATAAAATGATTGTAATTTGAGTTTTTATCCAACAAGCTGGAAACATTTAAGCATTTTGAAAGGGATATGTCTGAAAAGGAACTAAAGAAAAAACTGAGATGCGTTTATTATGATCTGAATGTATAATGATAGAGACAGAGCCCTCCCTTCGTCTCTGTCGTCTTCGATATGTGTTATTCTCCATGAGCCTCGTTCACCCGCTGACACCCCGCTGTAAACAAATCAACCAGGATGCGCGTTCTCCGGAGAGCGGTGCGAGGATCGGGTTTCGTCTGTGCTGGACGTTGTTATTAAATGCTTAACTGGTCGAGCGTTGGTTCCTGGTTTGTCGTCCCTGTTGGCTTGGAGTGCTGTGACTGGACGTGTTAAGAAGCTAGTAATTATAGATAATGGCCGTGTCTGAGAGGAGCACACTGCATATTTAATCGGCTATTCGACCCTCCTCTGTGGGCAAATGACCTGTGGTGAGGGCAGATAGAGGACAAGTGGCGTGATAACATTTTTATAGGGTGAAAAAAAGTCATATTGATATCACTGGCCAATACTGTCAAGAGACTTCGCGGATTACAAAAATCATCAAAATGAAACAAGAAATGGAAAAAATGAGCACAAAAAATGAACATAAATGGCAAAAATGATAAAGCACATGAACACAAATGGCCAAAATGATCACCACAATGATCAGACTGAACAAAAAAGTAGCAAAATTGATAAAAAGACAACAGCTTTTTATTAGAATTCAAAAAATATTGAGCTACAAAGGTAAAGAGTTCACCTTTGGTGCACCTGTCTGCTCAGTGTTCCCACATTCAAACTCTCCCCACAATTAGTCTTGTGTATTTTTCTAGTCATGCAATTAGGTCAGACCTTAAGCAAAATGAAGCAATACAATGAATAACGCAAGGAAACTCCCCAAAATAATTAAGAACATGAAACAAAATACCAAAATGACCTGAAATGAACAAAAAAATGAACAATATATTTTAAAAAAGCAAAATTTATGAGCATTAAATAAACACACAGAAATTAGCTGACTTATCAACAAATACTTAAAGGAATGAACAAAAATTGGCAAAATAATTAACAGAATAACATAAAAAATAGACAAAAATGTTTATTTCATAATAAACTCACCAAACATGGACCTTTTTTACATTCCAGAATAATTATAAAATTACACAGCAGGATGTTGTGATTACAGTTATGAATGCAATTTGAATAAGTATGCAGCTCTGTTTGTAATTATTGTATTTATCATGATATGGTTAATTTTTCATTCAGTTCTGAAGAAGCTTCCTGGGTAGGTAGCGAAATGTCCTCATACCAAATTTCCAGTCCAGTCCACAGAAGGAAAAACCACATGCCTTGGGCATCTTTCACAATATTTTTTATCTTTTGCATCTTTCCCATCATTTCTGTTCTTTTGCACAAATTTCCTCTTTTTTTGCATCTTTCACAAATGTTTGTCTTTTTGTATCTGATTTTGTCTTTTTGCTTCATTTTTGTCTTCCATCTATTTGAACAGTTTTCATCTTACAAATCAAAAATCATCTATCAAACTTAATCGGTACAATCAATTACAGATATTCACTGATGTAACCGGGTGCTTTATGGTTGGTATTGTTCAGCTGTAGAAGACAGGGCAGTCTGGGCAACGATGAAATGGGTCTAAACATCACCACGGTTGTTGACATAGGGTTTAAATCCTTCTGTGTCAGCTCTCAACGTGTCACAGTGTGCAGCCGTGTGTCATTGTGGTCACAGTGTGCACGCTGACAATCCGTCCAGGTGGTTTTTACTGCTGACTGTCTCCCCTGTGGCTGAAACACCTTTACCTGTTCTTCCATTGAGTGTCCATGTCACCCTGAGTAAAGTGGAATATGAATGAACGATGTCTTACCTGTCCTGCTCTTGTCAGTTTTTAAGAGTCTTTCTGCATCATTTCCTGTCCGTCTGCGGTATCAGGTTTCTGCATGGTGGCGTTGTACCTGTGAGGGATGGAGGGATGCAGCACCCCCACTTTTACAGAAACAAGATTGCATCCCACCCATTATTTTTCCTTTGCTATAATGTATTATGGTCAACCTCGCGTTGCAGTGCCTTACACAAATGAAGCAGAGCCTACAAAGAAGATACAACTTGAGTTCCTCCTACATGACATGATTTGACGACTTACCGTATTTTCCGCACTATAAGGCGCACCGGATTATAAGGCGCACCATCCAAAAATGACACATTTTTAATTTTTT
>JAQQAE010022663.1:0-10206 GCA_029823295.1 Pseudamia nigra | reverse complement strand
TATTCTTCCTAGGAGGGCATAACAGAAAATAATTGAGAAGCACTGATTTACAACCCTTAGTGCATGTTTTTGGTTGTCAAACCCAGATCACTTTTTAAACCACTCTTACTGACTTTTAATGTTGCGTGACTGGTTTGGTGAACTCATCATCGGGATCATGTATGTGTTTTTAGCATGTTTTACATTTATTTTTTAAAATTTAACCTTTATTTCTACAGGTGATCCCATTGAGACCCAAAGTTTTATTTACCAGAGAGACCTGTTTCAGACGTCAAATAAATTACAGCAACATGAACTAACAATGAATGAATCTACACATGTTCATACGAAACATACTAAAAACACATACAGGATCCCAAGGATGATTTCACAAAATCAATTACACAACTTTTAAAATCAGCAAATGCAATCAAACATGACAAGTGAAGGTGCTTCTGGAATGGTTTCCATGACGACGGGGCAGAAAAGGAGAAAACCTTCTGTCCCACCTCGCAGCGAGTGTAACGACGTCCTGACACCGCGAGCTATGGATACGTTGTTTATGCAGGATGTGTTCAGATAAATAAAAGGGCAGCAAACCGAGAACAGATTTATAGATGAAATGGTACCAATGAGGCCAATGAAGTGAATATAACATATTCAATGTAGCCAAACAGTGAATATAACGTACAGTGGTGTGTTAGAGGTTTACAGCCAGTTATGCATCTTAATGCTCCGTGATAGACACAGTCCAGCAACTGAAGAGTGTGAGCGTATAAGTTACGTCGCCGTAGTCCAGAAAAGGTAGGAAGGTGTTAGCAACAAGTGGTTTCCTGGCCAGTGGAAGACGGTGCACAAACATCTGCACACTGTACATCATGTTATTGTCTCTTCATGCTGCGGTAAATTATTCACATGTTTGAATCAGACCTATATGGTAAATGAGACATTGGGTCTCAACGGTTTTTGATACTTTTTGGTTAAACTACTGCTGTACATGTCAAGTTTGTCGTTATAACAAAACAAACCTGTCTGGGTTTATTCTGAAATGACCAGCTCTTCAACAGGATCAGCTTTCCGTGCTGCTGCTGGTTCGATGGATCCAGACCAGGCGTCTTCCCACCATTATTCACTGAATCCATACTGTTATTCTTAGTGTATTATGACGTTAGCCTGTTGAGGTTTTGGCGAGAGAATGTCTTGTCTTCAATCTGGGATGTGACCTGAAATGTGTGACTCCGTGTTTCATGTTGGTGAAGCTCGTCAGTGCCTCCATGTTTTCCTTCAAAGCAGCATCAGCAGCAGCAGCAGCCTCATGATCTCCCAGGACACGGTCGTCTCCCGTGAGACGCAATCAGCCTTTGAGACACACTCGGCTCCGTCACAAGGGCCCGTTGGTAATCAGAGCCCTGGTGCAGCTCCGGGGACAATTAGCATTGAAATGACACTTGAAGATTATGTACAATCCAGTGGTGAGCCCTCGACTGTGTCTCCGTCCTGCTGCGTCTGCTCCATATTATTTTTGGTGAAGCAAACAAATTTGAAGTGACAGACATTAGTCTTGCGGTGCCCACGCACACTCGTCTGAGAAGTGGAGTGGGAAAACGGAGGCAGCGACAGGTTTCCAAATCAACAGAACGCCGCTTTAAGCATGGGTCATACACTAATGTGTTTTCAGATTATGCTGTGTGTGAAGCTCATCGGAGTGTTTGAGGACAATCATTGCTGATTTTCAGCTTCATGAACGTAATTTGTCAACAGAGGAACCACATTCATGAACCAGTCGACCGGTTCCCCAAAGTGAGAGTTGTACTCATCCCTACATAATATTTTAATTCTCTTTTCTTCAATATCTTGTTGTTTTCTAACGCATTATGATTTATGGTTTCAACAAGAAAAATGAATCTACAGAGACCTGGATTCCACAGCATCACACTGAAGGAGTCTGCTGGTGAATATTCGACCTCAGTCACCAAACATTTCTGCGTGTGTTCAAGAAACATTTGAGCAGTGCATGTTCATGTTCATGTTCATAACACGTTGGTGCATTTCATCTGACAGGAGTGTAGCCTTAGACGACTTACATCACATGCTTATCTTCATTACAGCCTTAAAATCTCCCAGTTAATTCACACGTCACTAACACTTTCAGCATCTCTAGGGAGGTGTTACGATGGAGGTCCAGGCTAGCTTAGCTCTGAGCCAGTTCTCCAAAGTCCCAAGACCACACCCCATAACCTAAATCCTGGCCAGACCCTGTGCATTTGTACAAAGCTTGAGTTATGTTCTACGCTAGCCGTGGGTGATGTGTTTTTATCCTATCCTGGTTGGAGGATGAAGAAGTGTGTTCACAAAACTCACCGCCACACGTCTGGTTCTGGATCTGGCCAGCACACCCACGGAGCCCGTCTGCCCTTTGGTCTGCGCACTTCCTTCCGATGACTTGGCCAACCCGCGCTAGGGTCGCTGGTTGGCGTAGTTCAGAGTTTTTTGGTGAATATATAAAATAGTGTGCTACTTAAAAGTTCGATCATCAGTCCGTAGCCTCGATGGTTCAGTTCTCAGCTCTCTTCCGGCGTCTCAATTGCTTCACACTCTGGGTCCACGCGGTCTGCACAGCTGCTAAATTAACTCATATCCACACAGCTGTCTTCAATGCTAACCACAGAGAGTTCACAAACCACGCCCACATCCTCCGAATATGTGTCCTATCAGCTACTCCCTACGCCGTAACAGGAGGATTTATTCAAACATCTGTCCTCACAGAACTTCACTGTGGTTCAGCCAGGACAAGTTCAGATCATATGGCTTTGTAACACCATGCCCTTATATGGGCATTAGGGAGGTGTTTACATGTGCTAATTGGGAAAATAACACACACCAACTCAATTTAAAACATCTGGGATTGATCTCTGTGTGAACACACATGTGAACAGATCTGCAGTTTAAGTACATATCATAGTCTGTATATATTAATCATAGTCTGTATATATTAATCATAGTCTGTATATATAACTGGACAACGTGATCATGACATCATGCATTAGTTTGTGAAGGGTCGTTTTGAGGTCAATCAGGTGGTCACTTCCTGGACGACATGTTGGACCATATTTGGACGAACAGCAGTGGGGCTTATGAAGCGTTCATGCCAGGGGACTCATGGGAAGCTATATGTTAGCTATTAATGATGAATATGTTGAATAAATAGAACATATGAAGGTCTGAATCGGTCCGACTTCACTAGTGACCTGTTACTATAGCGACATGTCAATCAAACCCCAGCACGGCAGTGATTTGTTGGATTATTTGCTGTAATATCTTAAAAATGGAGCAGAAAGTTAAAGATGGATCATCATGTTACTTATTAGAGGATCCAAACAAAACGTTTGACACCATGATGACTCATGAAAAAAAAAAAAATTTGCTTAGTATTTTCAAATAAAATCACATGTATCTATGGGGAAAAAAAGCTACTTGGAGCCAGATGATCGGTTCCCCAGTGGCCAAGCAGTGGAACTACAACTTAAAGTTACTTCCACATCAGCCTCACTGAACAGCCCCGGTCGATACCCCTTGGTCCATACTCGCATGTGGTCTGAGCCTGCCGAACCACCCGCCCTCCCCCCACTCATCCACACTCACACTGATCCAGCTCCAAGCGTGCGGAGGTGTGAACACATCCGTACATAACACCACACATCACAACACCACATACGACTGCACTGACTGTGGTTTATGTTTGACTCGTTTGTGGTCACATACTATTTGTCCTTTTTGGAAGGTGGTGAGATTCAGTTTAAGTAACACTACTCACATGCAGAACCAGCAGGAGATGAGTATGGAGATGTTATGAAACTGCCATCAATACCAATTATTAAAGAAAAATCTTAAAATTATTGTGCTTTCAAAACAGAAATTGTAATAGTCAAATGACAACAATAAATAAATTTTATATAACTTAGTTTAGCACTAAAATTTTTTTATAAAATCGATTTTACATTTTCAAAATTACAAAAACGTTATCAGTTTCATTAGTAATTCTGTGGTCATATTGTAGATTATAAACTGTATGATCATGCAAATGCAACTTTTATTTTGAGTATGAATTTGGCAAAGATTTTTGTTTTTCAAAGTATATTTGGAGTGTGGATCTGAGTAGAAGCCTGTATAAAAGTTTCTGCCACACACATCACACTGTTTTGTTTTTTTTGTTCAAATGCACCCTTGTGTTTTATTATGTGAAATAAAAAAAAAAACAGGGGGAAATAAGGTTTATAAATCAGGTCTATACTGTGGCTTCATGCTTGCACTTGTGTGCGAGCAAAAAGTCCACCTCTTCAATCATCACCAGAGCATTTACATTCCTCAGACCATCTGCAGTGCTTGGGAACGGTGGACCGACCGTGTGAGTACGTCCTCCATCTGCACTGAGAAATCTGATTTAGACCAAAGACTTCAGAGAAGTCATTTCCTGTATCCAAGCCATACTGATGATTCTGTTCCAATCATATGACGACTGCTCCGGGGGTTGGTTCTCTGCAGAGCTGGGCCAAGACGACTCAGCACCCGCTTAGGGCCCCCGTGACCACTGGGTCAACTCAAAAAGTTGAGCCATTTCTGTTAATCTCTAGGTGTTTATGTTGCGTTCTGTTCTTCTTCTATTCTTCCGAGCTTTACTGTGCTACAGCGCCCCCACAATTTCCAGTCGCACTGCACCGTTTTCTACGTTGAGGACGGGTCCATAAGTCCCTCAAAAATGTACCAAACTTGTAATGTAATGCACACTGAGCCCGGTCGGAACAGCCCCCTCTGTGTGAGGATGTGGACTTAACACGGAGTATAAATGAGCCTTTAGGCTGTCAACATAACCCCCCCACCCGTCCCCCATTTGGTTCTCAAATATTTGATTAAATGTCGGCAGTGTTTCTTGTAATTTTTATGACGTCCTAGGATAGATTCACAACCCGTCAATAAATTAAACTCACATCAACAGATTTAACCTCCGAACGGTTTGCAGATCTGTCAGACTCTGCTGCAGCGGCGCGTGTCAAGCATTTGTCAATAAACCTCTTCAATAGTTATGTTTTATTAAAGGACTAGTCACTTTAAAATGTCACTGAACATGGGGAATGTGGGGAATTTATGTCAGACATATAATAAAATTTAAATACTGAGAATCTGTGAAGAAGCAGACCCACTGCACTGGTTCCAGGGTCACACTGAGGACAACAGTGTCATGTAAAAGTCAAATAGTTCTGCTGTGATGTTCCAAGAAATAATCAAATCTCATCATTATGTTAAGAGAATAAAATTACAATAATTAAAGTCACACTATTAGAATAAAAACACGTTTGGAGAGAAAAATAGAAGAAAAATAGTCCTAATAGTGTGAAAAAGAAAACATTGTGATATTAAGCCATGATACTAAGTCAAAATGTTACCTGAATTAATTTGTACATTTAAAGGGCACTTTTGGTGTAATATTTAAAATTTCTTGGCCCTAAAGATGACATTAATGTGGTTTTAAGCTTTAAAATCCCTCAGTGTCGTTTTCTTTTTCTGTTTTTTTGGTCCCTCCAAGCCCTTCGTTCTGATTGGTTGTGTTTGAGTGACAGCGTGGTTCAGACCACAGTTCACAGCGTGTGACTTATGCAAACACGACAAGATACCGGTGTCGAGAGCTGACCTGAGTCCAGGTGGGCGGGGCCTAGGCCCAGGCTGAGCTGATTCACAGGAGACATGACGTCACATCTGAGGTAGAAGGTGAACTGTGGGTTTTCAGTCAGATTCAGCTGAACCGGATCAGAAAAGCTCTGTGCACTGTTTGTCCAGAACTGGTTGACTTCCTTTAATGAAAGAGGAAAATCCTCCAGCAGAACCAGCGGCTCAGGGTAGGCGGCCATCTGCCTGGACCGGCTGGAGTTTGTGGATAGAGGAGAGACATAGGCTGCACCACAACCTGGATCTGGGGAAGATGATGGATGGACCACAGCCTGAGATGAGAAACAGAAAATCTAACATCTTTGAGTCTGCCATTTGAGCTTGAACTGTGCCATTGTCAACTGTTTTACTTTTAAAATAATGATTTTTTTGTTCATTTTTAGTTAAATTCTGAACGTAATGGTTTTCAGAGCGTGTGACAGAGCTTTCTATGGTCTGAGGGTTCGTACAGAGGAACAGTGACCAGTCAGAGCAGAAGGCAGACGTGGTGAGTGGACACCAACCGCTGTTTGCCGGATTTCCTCGACACATAATCAAACTTCAGTCACAAATCACATACAGGCTTCGAGACTCAGTGGCAGCGGGAGGATAATCCTCTGAAGTGGTTTTTTTTCTGTTCCTTTTTCCTTTGACTCTCTTCAACACCAGTGGTGAAGATCAATTGTTCTTATTCTTTTATCAAAATGATAATTTTTTTTAAAAAAAGCAAAGCCCAGTAGTCACCTCTACCTTCAAGGAGAGCAGAGCATTTCAGACTTCACTCTTTCCCCAGCATCACATATTGAAAATATAAAATGCAAGATAAAACAGGGGAACAAAGTGCTGTCAGTGACACTGGAGGCTCGATGAAAATGAGTGATAGACTTTCATCATACAGCGGGACTCCCTCCTCTGCTTCGAAATGCTCAGTAAACTCCAAACTTTTGATGTCAGGAAAAAAGTAAAGGCAACAACAGTACAGTGAGAAAACACACAGGCAGTGGATGGTCCTTAGAAAACAGGGCTGCATCATTATCCTGCAGAAACAATGACATACATTATGGAGTCATTTTTCACACACATGCTGGACACGGACATGGATTTTACCTCCATCACCAGCTAAAGCAGTGTCCGAGTAAAGGTAAAGTTATTCATGAAGTTAAAGAAATGCACTTTATCTAAAGAATTTTTGACTTGGATGTGATGAAGGAGAAGCATAAAGCTCATGAAAATGGAAATACTCGGTCATGATTGGTGTTGGTCAAGACCACTTGAAGGTCTTGGAATTTAATGAGATCAGTCACGACCACAGCGGTTGACTGTCACTAAATTCCTGCTGTTTTTGTCTGATTTTTGTGGAAACATCATCACTGTGCTTTAAATACAGGCTTTTAGCTTGAAGTTTTGAGTTTGCGTGTTCATCAGTATCTCACCTGTTCACCTGCTGCATCCACTCTCCCAGGTTGGATGTCACTGCACTGAGGGTCTCAAGGACCGGTGGGACCACCGTTGCCTTCACTGGCCACATCTTTTCAAGCTCCTCCTTCAGTCCCTCCTGGTCCCAGTCACTCCTTGGTACTTCACATCTTCCTCTTGTTCCTTCTTACTGATGTTTCTGTCTCTGAATCACCACATCGATAACCACTGTGTCTGGACAGTTAACCGTCCCCAGTCGGTCTGTATCTCCAAGTCCCACAGGATTGTAGCTTCTCAAACACCACTGGAGGGGTCTTCCACTTTGAACTTGAGACCTCCAGCTCGTACTCAGCACAGCTGTTCCTGCACACTACACCAGGCACTTCTTCGGTGATGATATACAGTGGTACCCTGGGTTACGAACACATCAGCATACACATTTTTCAGGTTACAAGGACGACATCAGGTACATTCTTGTATTGGCTTAGAAGCAAAAACTCAGGTTGTGAGTAAAATAGTTCCCAAGAGCAAGAGGCGAGTGTGCTACTCACCAACCAACCTGAAACATAAACGTGAAACTCGCACTGTACATTTGTGCCTTTTTTCACCTGAAATAGTGCTTCGGTTTTTGTTTTTTCATCATGGGGCCTAAGTAGGATGTAGTGGTGAGAAGAAAACCCGTAATATGATCTGGACGCAAGTGAAACGAGATGAGGATGATGATGACGACAACAGCAGAGATGAAGGAGATATTGTGTCACTATGAACTGTTCTGGGGCTTCATAGAAAAAAAAAACACCCTGAGAAAATGCCACTGGTCGTGTATTGGACCAAGTGCATGACATTTGCGTTTCCCGTTTTGGTAACATTTTAAAGAGTAGGCAGAGGCAAAACCTCTTTGGATTTACTAGTTTAGCAACAGATCATTGTCGACTGAAAGTGATGATGATGATGAACGTGTGATAAAACAGACCAAAACCACAAATAAAAATCAGAAAAGGAAAAAAAAATCTGAATTGTCTGGGATTTTTCTTGGGTTTTGGAACAGATCAATTGGTATTACATGTATTCTTATGGGAAAACAGGTCCCGGGTCACGGGTTTTCCATTTTACACGCTTAATCCCGGAACAGATTAAACTCATAACCCGAGGTAACACTGTATAAAGTTGAAGACTAACTCAAAGTTCAGATCTGACTTTCTTGAGTCCAGTAATTGAGCAGTTCTTCCAGAACAGAAAGTGAAGTGTGAGTTTGTGTGCTGACATTGTCTCATGTCTATGTCATGTGTGCATGTTGACATCTGCCATAAATACTAGCCTTACTTACTGTTAACCTCTACACTGAACACGACCACAGCTGATTTCCAGGACTCAGCAAAATTCAGGGTGTGCAGAGAGGTGATAAAACGATTATCCAATATCTTCACTGCTTCCTCTTCATCCTCTTATGGCCCCATCACTCCTCTTCCCTTTGGAGTGACACTCAATTTAAAGTGTCATTGCTGTTCTGGAAAGGACTCATCACGAATACAGACCAACGTGAGAGGAGGAACTTACAGGACACTCTGTGGTATGTGGGATTTATTTATTTTAATATTGAGAGTGAACAAATAAGTGCTGCTCATGTAAAAGAACCAGAGTCGTGATGATCCCTGAACAAACCTAAAAGACAAAAACACAATCTGTTTGTGTGTCAGTACAGTGCACACAAAGTACACAAGGCCCTGGCTACACACTGACTGGATAAACATTCTGTGTGTGGTCCCCATATGAGTGAAGTATATTAATAATAATGTTCATAATAATAATTAGTAATAATGAACCCAAATCCATTTATATTCTCTCCTTCTTTGTGCATGACAACATTAGACTTAATCTGCAGCACATGACATGTGGATGTGAAATGTCCAGAACAATCACATCCACGGTCTGTGTCCAAACCTAACACTGATGCCTCTGAAAAGTTCATCTCAAATGTTTGTTACACACAAGGTACGTCTATTAAAAAGTCCAGTCAGCCATACTGGCAAACTAGCTAGTAGCCAACCGTTCATGTCAGCTCAGGGAAAGTACTGATGACACACATGTTGGAGGATGTGGGCGTGGTTTGTGAAACTCGCCGTCATCAGCGTAATGAGGTGCAGCTGTGCGGAACGAAGTTAATTTAAACAGCTGTGTGAAGGCGGGAACAGAAGAGAATGGACTCAGAACACAGAATGGACAACTGAGGACTCGGAGACACACGAAGTGAGTTTTGATGCCCACAGCTCGACAGAGTGGAAGCAGAGCTGAAAGAACTGAGCCATTTATCTACAGACCAGGAGCATCAGACTTTTAAATCGCACGCTGACACCATTTCTATATATTCACCTTAAAACCTCTGAATTACATCACCCAGTGTCCCCTAGCACAAAGGGTGATCCGGACTAGGAAGGACGGGCGGACGGCCAGAGACGGAGGTTGTGGCCGGAACCAGATCAGCCGTGTGTCAGTGAGTTTTGCAAACGCACAGTTGATTTTTCCGATTCAGGACAGGACAAAACCCATCACGCAGGGCTGTCATAGACCAGAACTCAAGTCCTGAACACACACGGAGGGTTCGGTGAGGGTTTAGTTACAGGGATTTATGTCAGTAGCTTAGCGAACAGGCTAGGGCCTAGACGTCTCGGAATGGAATCATAACATATGTAAGCTAACCAGGAGGTGAACTGTCATAGTTCGTGTTGGGGCTAATGTAAATGATTAAGGAGGGACCTGCCTTTCTTAATGTCAAATTTGTGTCAAAGGAACAGGTTTACAGTCTGTGTCAGAAGTTCAGAAAGGAACAGAGGTTCTGAGAAACTGTCTGAAGACCTACTTCACTGCTTTGATCAGTGGAAGACCTGAACGCAGTGGTGTGTTGATGCAGAAGGGGGCGAGAGTGAAGGCGAAATACCTTGAAACATGTTTATGTTCAATAAAACTGGATTAAAGAGCATTAGTCTGGTTTTAATAGAGCTCCCTCATATTCATAGAGAAGTGACTGGTCCACAAGGCCATAAAATATACATACAGTGGAACCTCGGATAACGACCGCTTCTGACAACGACAAAAAAAATTATTAAAAATTAT
>JAQQAE010022662.1:0-10207 GCA_029823295.1 Pseudamia nigra | reverse complement strand
GGGTTATCTGGAAAAAAAACATGCAGCTAGTATCAGGAAAGGTTGAATTTAATGCATACCAAGTTTCATTGCTGTGGCATAACTCCTTAGTCAGCCTATGAACTTTTCAGTCCCCCCTCAGACATTTTACACAATGTCCCAATGTCACTGGAATTGGAGTTGTACTATGAGTCATACTTATGCTGATATATTCAACTGAAAGCCATGAGCATATTTCTACAGATGTCATGTGATGTCAGAAGTCATCAGGCCTTTATATACTGAGTGTGCCTTTTGTTCATACATTAATTTCTTTCACTTTTGAACACTGTATATATCGGATCTTCTGGGAGTCAGAGTATTTAACTAATAGTAGAAAAATAATAAATACTAGAACAATTCAGTCATTTATATAAAATTAACCCCTTCTTGAATTACTACCTCATTTTGGTGGAGGGCTTTATGTGCCTGAGTGATTCTAGGACCTATATTGTCAAGGGGCAGTTTGCCCCTGTTGGGTGTCCCAAGGCAAATTGGTCCTATGTGATGCGTCAGACTAAGAGCTATTCAGATGACCCTTATGATGAAGAAGAAAATCAGGAGCCATAGTACCCTGCTTGGTATGGGGAGACCGGGGACCAACTCTGGAGCCAGGCCTGGGGTAGGGGCATGTCAGCAGGCTCCTGGTGGCCAGCCCTTTAGCCATGGGGTCTGGTCGGGTTCAACCCGAAAAAGGAATATGGCTTCACCTGCCTGTGGACCCACCACCTGCAGGAAGGGTTGTAAGGGTCAGGTGCTGTGTGCTTTGGGTGGCATCTGAGAGTGGGGGTCTGTGTGGTCCAATCCCAGGTTGCCAAACTAGCTTCAACTAAAAGGGGGTCCTGGGGCAGACCTAGAACATGCTGGAGGGACTATGTCTCTCAGCTGGCCAGGGAACGCCTGGGGTGCCCCCCCCCCCTCCACAGGGGATGAAGGTGGTGGCTGGGGAGAGAGAAATCTGGGCTTCTCTGCTTAGCCTGCTGCCCCCACAACCCTGACCCGGATAAGCAGAAGATGATGGAAGGATGGATGGATGTATCACATTAAGAAAAAGAACTGAAGATTCAGTTAAGTTAGGATAAGATGAAGTGTAACACCATGGTATTACATCTATTACTGTGTTATAGCTACTTCTATCTGTTTATTTTATGACTATTCTGGTTGATATTCATTATAGTAAAGACTTTTGACTATATAGTATATGTAGTAGGACACTACAAACACAGTTTAGAGTCCACATTGTGTAAAAAGCAGCTGAAGGGGCCAGAACAATAAAATAGTATCAATAGCACCACAGGTAATTTCTACCACTAGGAGTCTTCCAGTTAAAACAATAATAAAAGACAGAGTAGACCAGTCACCAGTGTGGACACACCCTGTCCTTCAATGTTTTTTTTCCTATTATTTTCAACATATATTAACACAGAAGACATACAAACTGTAGAAGAACATGTACAAAATTATATAGAAAACAAAAAGGCGAAGCTCTCGATTTACAGGTCAGTTTGTGTTCCTACCCTCACCTACGTTTGTGAGCTTTGGGATGTGACCAAAAGAATAAGATACACGATACAAACAGTTGAAATGAGTTTTCTCCTCAGGGAGGCTGGGCTCTCTCGCTCTCATAGATAGGGTAAAAAGCTCAGAGTTGACCTGCTGCTCTTCCACATCCAGAGGAGCCAATTAAGATGGCTCAGGCATCTCATCTGGATAGCTCCAGGATGCCCCTGTTTCAAGCACATCAAACTGAGAGCAGGCCCCCACTGCAGATCCAGCACATGCTGGAGAAAACTATGTCTCTTGGCTGGCCCCTCTGGGGTCCTCCAGAGGACATGGTTCAAAGCTCCATCAGCCATGATGGGATGTCCTGGTCGAGAGACAACTAACAAGCCCAGGTTGTGGCTGTATCAGAACTGTGGCAGTCGACTGGAAGAAAGTCTTTGTGAGAAGGGTAAACCATTTTAACACAAACCATGATGATTTCCTTGAGCTTACTAGCAGTTGTAACAACAGCAGGTTGCTTAGTTTCTTTTTCAAATACTATTCTGTCTTTCATTCTTTAAGACCTGACAGTTTGGACTATAGCTCCACAATGGAGTACTGGAGTACTGCTCATTAAAAGACCCTAGTTTTGTAGTTCTCTGTCTGGATACAAACTCATCAACATCTCAGGAACACCAGTAAATAATCTGATCAGATTTCCAACATCTGGTCAGTAGGTTCATTAGACATGATTTGGACAATGGTTTGCCGTATAGAAATAGACACATTTACATTTAATATGTACAGTCTATTATCATGTTTCAGGCTCAAACAGTATGCTCATCTCTTTAGTACAGTAGTAGAACAGTATCCTGAAATTGTAGTTATGTTTCTGTTCACTTGATGTGCACATGTAAATCCAGTTTTCACTTTCATGTTGGTGAAAAATGTCTTTTGCTGCTAAATGATTCACTTTATTCACCTGGGGATCCACTTCACCAGACACACTTACTTATAAATAAATACTGTGCTGTGTAAATACTTACTTATAAAGTACATTTTGGGTGGCAGTAGTTCAGGAGGTTATAAGCAGAGGGTTGAACCCCCACTTCATTCCAGTCGTTCTGCCTCCAGTGTCAATGACACTGGTGTATGAATGTGAATGCATGTTTGGTGGTGGTTAGAGAGGCTGCAGGTGTATATTGGAAGCCATGTCTGTGTCAGTTTGCCCCCGGGTGGAGTGAATGAATAATGGATTCAGTGTGAAGTGCTTTGGGTGTTTGGAAAAGCGCTTTATACTGTAAATCCAATCCATTATTATATTATTATATTTTAACATACAAACATCTCAGTTTCACCATTAATTGTATGATGACTTAATTTTGAAAACCCACCTACTGCCCGTTTTATGCAACAAGGGCAACTTTACACATTGATTCCAGGTATAAAACTCAATCAGAAAATTGAGGTTTCATTCATAAAGATATGCAAAAAATTAAAAGAATCAAACTTAAAGAAATAGATTTTTATTCAGGTTCTGTAATACTGTAATAATTAATTCAATATATAGACTATAGAAAATATTTACAGCAAGATACATTTTCCTGCAGTAAAAGAAATATATAATCACTTTAAAATAATATAATCATTGTGAATGTTCACATTATTCTACATGTCAGAAGTCACAAAATTTTGTCCAAAATACATCCATCTGGTCGGGGCACCGCTCACGTTTCCTCATCACACAGATTAATTTATTTCTTCTTCAAGAATTGATTCAGAAGTACTCGGTTCACCTTCGCCCAATCACAGTTAGGATCCATGCAAATCTTCCTCTGCACGGTTGTGATTCTGTAAGAAACAACACAAGACATTCAGGATGACAAATCCCAATACCATTAAAATGAAGCAGAACAATGTTTAAACAGCTCCCCCTAGTGGACAAGCTCATCAAGTGCTTCACATATGGAAACGATGCTAAATCAATCCAGTGTAATAACCATTAAAGTATAATATGGAACGTTACTTTGAAAGACTGTATTTTGAGATTGAAGACACTTCAAAATTTTCTGCAATTGATTAAATATTTTCATATACTGGGCGTTTTTTGAGTAATGTGTATGGAAGTCTGGCAATTTCAAATATGAGGCATGCATTTTAGTACTATTTACAGCTTTAAAACAGTATTACTTTTCCACAAACACTGCTACATTTATTATTTAAATCGAAACCTTTTATCCTTTTGAATGGGGCCGGGATATCTACATTACTGAAAAAAAATGTGTGACTGGAATTTATCACCTCAAATGTTGACTTTCTGGTCTGTATCACTGACTGTTGCTTCCTTTGCATTTCCAATTTTGGCATGTTCCCTAGCTGATCATCAGGACCACAGATAAGAAAATAATCTTTTGTATATTGTAATATTTCATGAAGAAAACCATACTATAATCAGACTAAACTTAGAGTATTTCAAAAAAGTTCACTGTTGGCAGAATGTTGAATGTTGAAATATTTAGGGGAAAAAGTTTAAAATGTGGAAAAAAATTGGGCAGAAATAAGCTGTCATGTTTTGCAAGAAGTCACAATGTTATGAAAATAGTAATAGTAATAGTAATAATAGGGGGAAAATGTTAGAATGATACCAGAATAAAAATGGGAAAAGTTTTACAGTGTTACCTGAATAAAGTTGTAAATGTTTAAAATATTTAATCGTAGTATTTTGGGAGAAAAGTTGCAATCTTAGGAGATAAAGTGGGAATGTTTTGAGGAAACCATTGTCTCATTATAAAAATACATTTTTGCTTCCTTGATAAAACATTTTTCTACTATAATTAGTTTGTTCACCCTCGGTGTGGACATGATACTCTGTATATCAAAAAACTAACCAAAGGATGTTTTCATCATTTGCTTTGGAGACTTACATTTTTGTCCATTTCAGACCAAGTACTTTTACAGTAAATTGAACAAATCACAACCTGCTAGAGGTATCTGTTGTAAAAATGCATACATTTTCTTCACATCTGTCTGCTTTTAATGCAAATACAATGCAAGTCAGAAGTTTGGCCATACCTGCTCCTTCAGTGTTTTTTCTTCTTTTTTATTATTTTCAGCATTGTACATTAATACTGAAGACATTTAGACTGTGAAAGAGCACGTATGGACTGTCCAAGTAAAGGAAGACCAGGAGGTGCTGTACCTTTACTGTAGAGGATAAAAATATTGGAACTAAGCAGGGAAGATCCTTCGGAGAGCCAACCTCAGCATAGTGTTTGATGGTTTTGGGGACTGCACTTGGGGACACATTCAAGGTTCTTGAGACTTTTTGGACTAAATGATTATTAATGTATTAAAATAATGAAGAACTGTCTCTTATTTTATCTGTTTCTTGCCATATTATGGATTTGTACAGTAGTTGAAACAGTACAAATAGGGCTGTTGATTCTGATGATTTTGTACCCACCCATCAACCAACCTGGTTTGTCGACTTTTTTGTTCACTACATAATTTTGTACATGAAAGTAATAAAAAAAAAAAAAATCACTGGAAAAGTAGGTGTGTCCAAACGTTTAACTGATAGTGCACTGTATATTATAACAGAAACACCTTTAAATATACAGTTTAAATGATAATTGCTGACTTACATAAGTGCTGGATGACCTTTACAGTCATTTGGGGTCTTGGTGACACCTCTCACCATTCTCCTGGGGATACCTTTGTCAGTCACCTGCAGACAGCATTCCTCCGGCACTGGTCCTGACAGGCTCTTGGCTTCTGTGAATATGCAGAAAAACATACACACTTAACATTTCTGTTGTTCATACAGTTCTGTTTGCAGCTGAACTCAATGGCACAGAGTTACTGACCTGCAGAGTTGTGATGAAGGAAGCACATCAGAGTCAGAAATGTCAGAGCTGCAAGAGTCTTCATGGTTCCAGACAGAGACAGATGCTTTTTGGTTCAGATGAAAGCCTTTAATCTTCAGGGGTGATGTGATCTGATCTGTCGGAGACGTGCTCCCTTTATATGCAGCTGCCCATCATTCATGATACGTCATGTTCTCAGTAAAAGCTGGTGCTTCCTGCTCTGTTTCCCCTTTTTTTCTCATTGACTTATGGTTTTTTTTGCACTACGGAGAAAATCTGTAAGATGAAACGGAGTTCTGCAAAAAGACGTCAAATGAAATGTGACTGTTTAAGTGTTTTTAAATGCTTTATTCTGAGAATGTCACTTCTAACAATGAGGGGGGTTTTACTGAATTTGATGCTGAATGAGTGAATGATTTATTTGAACATAGTGAATGAATACAACAAACTATCATGTAAACAAATTTAACCTTGCAAATTTCAGTCAGATACAACCTTATCTCACCATGCAGGCAGCTAAAACATACCTACAGGATATGCATGCAATGATTTTTTTTCCAACATAAAATGCTGTTTAACAACCTGGTCACACACAACAGTAACCACATTAAAACCCATCAAGCCTCTCTTCAAAAAGACAGTAAAAATCCTGGCTAGAAAGCCTTTCTGTTCTCATTACTGTAATATTATTAGTAAGCATAATATGTTACTTTATCAGTTACCAACAGTTCAGTGATTTGAGCCTTGTTTTTAAGGCCTTAAATGGGCTCACCCCACCACCATGAAAGCATTTCATTCAGAAAAAGCACAGTAATGGGATAAATACAAGATCTCAAACCAGAGGAGACTGTAATGTACCGAGACGTAAAACAGTATTTGGTCAAAAGGTGGTGTCAGTCAGAGGTACACATTTGTGGAACAAATTACCAGTACATATCAGAGACTGTAACACCTACCTAACCTTTAAAAAGAAACTTAAGTCATGGTTAAAGACAAACCACTCATGCACTCATTTATAAAATGCCTCCTTTTATAAAACCTGTACTCAGAGACTAATGTGAAATACTGTTTCTTCACTATTTTAATAACAATGCCAGTGGATATAATAGCTTTTATCATGTAAAATGTCCCCAGTTTGTCTGTATAGTGTGTTCCTTGTGTTTTGTCTTATGGACTGTCTCGTCAGCTGTTATATGTTTGTAAATGTCCCTTCGTTCTCTGTGATTCCTGCCTTAGGACTACAGATGAAATTTTTGATGTGCAAAACTGATATGTTGATTAATGTGCACTGTCCTAATTAAATAAATAAATTAATAAAAAACATAAGCACACAAAAAGGAGGACTGCTCTGTGGTCAGATGAATGCCTCAGACCCTTTTAAATGACCTTTGGTCCAGAGAAGGTGATGGCCTTCATAGATCATGTTCACATACGGCTTCTTCTTTGCATGATACAGTTTTAACTTACCTTTGTGGATTACAGAGCAAACTGTTGAGTGATTTTGGGAAGTGTTCCTGAGCCCATGCAGTTATTTCAAGTACAGAGTCATGTCTTTTAACGCAGTGCCACCTGAGGGCCTGAACATCACCAGTATCCAGTTTTGACCGTCGATCTTCTTCCTGATTCTCTGAATCTTTTGATGATATTATACACTGTAAATGGTTGGATCTTCAAAATCACAATTTTAATTGAGGAACATTTTTCTGAAAGTGAGCTTCTGCCCATATTTTCACCTGAGAGGCTCTAAAATGTTAGCAGTTTACCTAATTAGTTGTCAAATGCCCCTGCAGTTATCTTTGATTTGTGCAAGTTAATTTTCCGGCCTTTTGTTGCTTTTGTGCCAACTCCTGAGATGAGTTGCTATCATCAAATTTGAAATGAGCTAATATTTACCATGAAATGTTAAAATTTCTCAGTTTAAATATCTGTTTATGTTCTGTTGGGAATAACATATGGGTTTATGAGATTTCCAAATCATTGTACAGTGGTCCCTTGTTTATTGCGTTTATCGCGCAACGCTAAAAATTTGTTTGCCGGGGCTAATGAATTTTTGTTCAGTCTTTTTTTCACTTTTAAACATTGTATATATCAAATCTTCAACTACTGGGAGTGAGAGTATTTAACTAATATGACTCAGAATAATGAAATCTAAAAAATATTAGACAAGTATGCAAAAGAAGCAGTTCCTTTAGCTGTATTGTTTCCCATCACTTTCACTCTAGGTTAAACATCATCACTGCACTTCAGCGTTCAGGAGATCTGAATCCTGAAAGCTTTCACTTCCTCCACGGTTCACATTTCATTGATGTGAAATTCTGACCTTTCCTGTATTTTACAGAAACAATGTGTGGCTTATGGATGTAAACTATTTTCAGGACGATTCATTCATTTACATCACATTAATAAAAAGAATTGAAGATTCAGCTAATTTATGGTGAGATGAGGTGCAAGACCATGCTATGACAACATCTTTTACTGCATTACAGCTGCTTCTATCTACTGTATTTATTTCATGACTATTCTGGTTGATATTCACTATAGTAAAGACTTTTGACTATAGTACATGCAGTAGAACATTACAAGTTTAGAGTCCACATTGTGTAAAATTAAAATTTTCACTTCAATTCAATTTTATTTGTATAGCACCAATCATAATCACCGATTATCTCTAAGCGCTTCACAGTTCAAGGCAGAGACCTCAAGACTATACAAAGAGTAAGCCCAACAGAACCACAGAGCGCAAGACAAGGACGACAGGGGGGAGGAAAAACTTTCTTTAACGGAAGAGAAAAACCTCCAGCAGAACCAGTGGATCAGGTTCAGAACATCTACCTCGACTAATTGGGTAAAAAGCAGCTGAAGGGGCCGGAAATATAAAATAGCATCTGGAAATGCACCACAGGAAATTTCTGCCACTATGAGTCTTCCAGTTAAAAGAATAATAAAAGATGTAGTCGCCCAGTCAAAAGTTTGGACAAACCATGTCCAATGTTTTTTTTTTCTATTTTCAACATTATACATTAAGAATGAAGGCATCTAAACAGTAAAAAAACATTTATGAATTTATGTTGTGAACAAAAAGGTGAAGCTCTTGATTTCCAGGTCAAATTATGTTCCTACCCTCACCTACAGTCGTGACCTTTGGGATGTGACCAAAAGAATAAAATCCCAGGTACAAACAGCTGAAATGAGTTTTCTCTGCAGAGAGACTGGTTTCTCTGTGAGAGACATCCAGGAAGTGCTCAGTGTAGAACTCCTGCTCTTCCATTTCCAGAGGAGCCACCTGAGGTGGCTTGAGCACCTGATCCAGAGGCCTCTTGGACACCTCTGCACGTTAAGACACATCCAACAAGGAGGAGGCCCCGGGGCAGACCTAGGACATGCCGGAGGGACTATGTCTCTCAGCTGGCCTGGAATTGTCTGAAGGTCTCCAAGAGAAGTTGGAGGAGGTGGCTAGGGAAGATGATGGCTGGCTGGCTGGATGTATGGATGGATGATGGAAAAGTGTTAAACAAGCCACAACATGTTTTACATTTTAGATTGTCCAAAGTTTGGCTACTTTGAACAATCTAAAATATGTTCTAACATGTTCTGGTTTTTGGTGATAGCTTTGCACACTCATGACACTTTTTTATCAGATTCAAAGGTTTTCAATCCATGGGTATGGTTTGTCAAGAATTTACTTGTGCCATTTCTTTTCTTCTTAATGTGCATGAGACCATCAGTTGTCTTGTGCAGAGGACGGATGGTACAGAGTCAACAGCCCTATTTGTGCCACTATAACTACTGTACAAAGCCATATTATGATAAGAAACACTAAGGAGAAAAGACAGTCCATCTTTACTTTAAGAAATGAAGGCCAGTTAATACAAAAAGCCTCAAGAACTTTTAATATGTCTTCAAGTACAGTTGAGAGTTGACAAAACCATCAAAAACCTAAACCTTTAACTGCTTAAACCAATTGAAATGATCATGTGGCTTCAATCTGACATATTTACATGTAAATGATCATTGATACGTACTGACCCTTCTTTCTCAATAATTAAATAAAATAAATACAAATAAGAAGTGGAAACAACAGAGAAACAGTCAAGCTGGGTGGTAAATTAAGTTTCTTTTAACCTTTCCCTTGAAATCAGAAGGAAAGGTCATTTGTTGTCATTTTCTGAAGAACATAATTATCTATTCACAAAAGATAAACATCTCATTCTCATCAGATACAAAATAATATGATGGACTGTGCAGTATATTCATAAAATGCCAAATCATTCTTATAAAATACAAACATGTAATACTAGTAACATCACTGATTATAAAGGTGGATATACCATTAATGAGAGGCACTGATATGATGGATACTAAGAAAATAATGTAACATTGTGAATACAGTGTCAGCACTGTGAAAGATTCACTTCCTCATATGTATGGTTAGTGTTCTAAGAAGAAAACCACTCTGCACAGTTTAATAGAAATAGACTTCATTTGCAACTCAATATTCTTGTTGTCGGAAACATAGTCTATTTTAATTTTACCTTGACTTATTCCAACAATCAGCAAAACAGAAGCTGAGAAATGTGAACTTTAATAAAGGATGTAATAAATGAATTACACTACATATATATGTATATATACATATATATACATATACATATATACTATACATAAATATATATGTGTGTGTGTGTGTGTGTGTGTGTATGTATATATACATATGCATGTATATAAATGTTTTCTTCTTCCTAGGGGGGCGTCATAGAAAATAATTGGGAAGCACTGCTGTACACTATGCCAGCCACTTGGTTATGACGTTCCATGTATGCTTTCCCTGCCAGCATCTTACA
>JAQQAE010022661.1:0-10207 GCA_029823295.1 Pseudamia nigra | reverse complement strand
CTGAATCCACATTTTTGCGAAGATTTGGGCTTTTAAAGGCTGTGGTCTTAAACTTTTGATCAGCTGACGAACAGCCTGTTTCAGTTATAGGCTGTTATATAGTTTTACACAATATATACAGAGTATATACTGTGTAAAACTGCATTTCATATTAAACTGTGCCTTATGCCATGTAGAAATTAATCTTGTTATTGTGCATTCAATATTAAGCTATTCAAATAATACACATGTCTTTATTTTAAACATGTGCAAGGTACAGTGAGGAGGGTGGTCATGTCATTGTCATTTATAAACATATGTTGTCAACTGATACCAATGTCAGTGTCAACATTGTCGGTCAATTACATGATAATCATGCATACAAGCTATTTAAATTTATGTTTTTGAATAACCATACCTGTTATCTTAAATACAATACTGGGCTGTTAAAAATTGGACAGATTCATCTTTTTTTCAAACAGTCATATGGTGATACATATGGCAAATTCTTAAGCCAGGGGTGCCGAACATTCTTTTGGCTTGCAAGCTACTTTTACAATGATCAAGTCAACATGATTTACATACATAAAATATAAATTATATTATATATAAATTCAACCTATGCTGAAAGGTCACAAACTGATTAACAATTCTCCAAAAACACAGGAAATGAAGGGTCTGACTTTCAACATTTCCATTAGGATCCAGAGACACCTGACTGAAATTGGTCAGAGAAGACAACTACCCCACCATAAAAAAGTAGTAAATATAAGTTTTTATACAGCTTAACTACATTTTCAGTAGAAAAATAGACTGGCAGTTTGTCTTATGGAGAGAAAGGACACTTTCTGCTAAAACTCTGTCAACTAGAACTTTGAAAGTGACATCTTGTACGTAGCTTATCTGACATTTGTAACTCAAGAAGATTCAAACATCAGTTCCTCATACATCAATGGACCAGCGTGAACAGGCATAGTGATGGGTGACAAACATGCTCACAGATGTGTTTTCTGCTGTGATGTGTTACTGTGTCCACATGTCTGTATGTTCAGTCTCACATGCATCACTGGCATCACTACCGTAACTCAAAACTTGCCATAACACCAGGTCAACACACATAATATCTGTTACATGTAACAGATACCCAGGCATAACACACACCTGGAGCACACTTCACCGATCTGTAGCGACTGATGGCATAGATGTAGACCTTGGTCCTGAAGTGACATCAGGAATTAGACACGTCCACATCATGGCACTGCACTGGTTTAATGTTGCTTGCGCTCAGAGTGTTACATTCATTGTCTGTAGGAATTTCTGACTCTCGCATTGCATGTTTTTTTTCCACAGGTTTCCTCAGCTTTAGCTATGGGTACAATTTTTTTGAATGGCACACATATCATCCTCAGGCTGTAGTCTTGATCTATATTTGTTTTTCAGGTAGGTGACTGATGAAAATCCAATTTGAAAAGATTTATTTAAAAAAAAAACATATCTAAAAATTCTCAAATAAAACTGACGCGTGGGTCACTATAGGGGGGTTTCTTGTGTGTCCAGCTTCGTAGGTTGTTCTTTGAAATTAAATTTGTTGTTTCTTGAGGCCATCATGTTTTTTTGTAAGAAAGCGTTTCTTTTTTTTTTTTGTTTCTCAAACAAATGTTTGGGCCTGAAAACAGTTTTTCCATAGGAATCTACTTTGCGGATTTCGCCTATAGTGGGTTATTTTTAGAACATAACCCCCGCGATAAACGAGGGGCCACTGTACCTCAACTGTAATTAATTAAAATCAAATCAGTCTGAGATTGAGTCAGCATTTTAAGTTCACTGTTATGTTCAGCTGCCATGTTTGGTCTAATAAATGTATTGCATTTCACAAATTAAATTGTGTTAAGCTAAGCTAACTGGCTGCTGGCTCCAGCTTCAGGTTGGCACAACAGTAAAACCAAAAAATAAAACCAAAAAGAGGACGAAAACAAATTATTTCCCATGTGCACTCTACTTCCATGTTTTTGGTTACCCCTGACCTATACATCATGTTGTTTTACAGTTCTTGACAGCAGTGTTAAAAAAGCACTGAAATGATATGCATTGTGTTGCTTCGTTATGCTAAATCACACCACCATTCACCAAAAGGAGCCCAAACCACCGGCGTCACGACCAATAACTCAGGTGGATTCTTTTCCCTTTTTTTGCCTAATTAGAAACTGCTGCTGAACAGAAAATCAGGACAAAGTTAATCGAAAAGGTTTGTACTTCATAACTCCTTTTCACAGACGATGGAGATGCCAAACTATGACCGTATCACTTTGCCAAGAATGTTTTTGCTAATAAAGACTAAACAGAGAAATGTGCCCAACACATCTGTGTGATTATGGTCAACAACTCTTTAATCACTGCAGTGTTTTACAGGTTTACGGACACTGCCCTCCTATCGATCCTTAGAGGAGGCATTCTTCTACTCAAAGCTCTAATATGTAACAGGTGTCGTTAAAATATCTCAGTCTGCCTCATAGGGTGTACACTGGGTGACTATTTCAGACAGCACTGTGCAAGATCTTCATTTTGTTATTTTAAAGTATAACTTGCAACATGAACAAGCAATAGCCTCCGAGCTGCAGCTACATATTTGAGTCTTTTACAGTTACGTCTTTTTATTTACAAAGACTTTTACACAGACTGGATGGATGTATGGATGCGTTTATTCCCAAGTTATTGTGCTAACATTATTTACCTGATTATGTTGTTCATTTTTGCTAATTTTGTTGCTTGTTTTGTTCACTTTTTAATCATTTTGTGTCAAATTTACTCCTACTTATTGAGCCGGGACCAAATGTAACTGAGTACAAATATACGTTTTTCATCACAAACAGAACTAAGTAAGAGTAAAAAGTATTCTAAAAAACAACTACTCTCAGAAGTACATTTTTTAAAATAAACTACCCAAGTACATATAAAGGAGTAAATGTACTTGAGCACTACCCACTTCTGAATATCCTTTAAAATCCTCATGTAAAAGTAAGTAAAGCTGTCAGTCATGGAAATAAAATGAAAAAGCTCAAGTAAAGTAAGTAAACTACAGATATCTACTTGAGTACTTGATGGATAAACTAAAACAGAAATTGATGAGGTGCAGAAAACGTATTGCATTCCAAAACTGAAAGCGTACTTCCTACCCTCCTAATCCTCTGTTTACTATAAGCACAATTAAGACCCACTGTCTCACAACAACCATGTACACGCACCTGCAGCCAAACGTTACATGCATCATCACGCGTACAGACCGCTCACACCTGCACCGAGGCTGTGATCTGCATCACACCAATAAAAGGCCTTTCTGCATTTCAACGAGGGCTCCCTTTTCCCCCGGTGAAGGTATGCAGTTTTGGCCGGCGTGTCGGTCAGGTCTGGCAGTTTATGTTTGTTTTTCAGTGACTTTATGAGTCTTCACTGATGCTGTCACCAAAGTATGCAGTTGACTGTTCATCGTATCTCATCTCTGATGCTAATAGGATGGTTTGATCAAGGGGATTAAGTATGAATTTGTCAGAGTGGAAGCATCCTCATTTATTTTCAAACATACCACATGGGATTTTTGGGAAACCACAGAGGAAACAAGACTTTGCCTTGCTGTCTCCCACCTGACTCGCAGCTGTATAGCCTCGCTATGTAGTCAGGTTGAAAATGCCTGACAAATGCTCAACTGAAGTTGTGGGTAACAGTTTACACTAACACCATAATATGACTTTTTTCCAGAAATGGTTGATGAAGTTTTATCGAGTCAGTACATACAGTAGCAGTTTGTACGCTCCTCCAGCAAGGTTGCCATTTGTCCAAATATCAATCTGTCCTCCAACTGAAATGACCTCTGTGGTTGTATGTACTGCTCCTGAATTATGACTTTTCAGAGCGTTTCAGAGAATTTTGTTCCTGCCAGCGGCAGGAAATATTCCGGTGATTGACGCCTGTACTGTTGATTTTAACTTGGTAAGTAAGTCAGTAGTGATTAAAACAAAATATAATGGTGGCAGTGGGGGCCAAGAGGCTAGAGAAGCAGGCCTGTGACCATATGGTTGCCAGTTCAAATCACCAGACCAGTGTCACCACTGTGGGCACCTGAGCAAGGCCCTTAACCACCTGCGATGCTCCCTGGGCACTGCAGAGTGGCTGCCCACTGCTCCCCCAAGGGATGGGTCAAATGCAAAGAACAATTTTATGTGTTTTATATGTTACACTGTGGTTCAGAAGTTTCCAATCACACCAAATGTTTGCTATTGACCGCACGCAGTGAAGTGGATGTGACTCCTCTCTCAGTAGGTTTTGCCTTTTGATAGGTAAAAAAAATCAAATGTCATGACATAACATGGCGCCAAACGTCATGACATAACACGACGCCACAGCGTTGACATTTGCGTGACCGCTAGAGGGCGCATAACTCAAAAATGTAACAGTAGGTTGTAATTCAGTACATGGACATACGACTGCCTTGGTCATATTTGGTTGGAGGACAGACTCCCAAATATGGTTACATCCTGTTTTTGGTTCCAAAATGTCATCCAGGAAGTGACAACCTGATTTATTTATTTTTATTTATTTGACCTTTTTTTCCCAGGTAAAGTGTTTGAGAACCAGTGCTCATTTACAAATATGACCTGGCCAAGAGGCTCCAGTAAGAAGTACAGGAACACAGACACATGAACATATAGACTTTACAAAAAACACAACAAAAATAAAAAATATATATATATACAAATCCATATGAAACAAAGATGTAAATTCTGAGAAGTGGCCTCAAAACGGCCATTCAGAAGCCAATGAGTGACATCAGAGTCACTTTGTTCACTAATATACAGGTTATGGGTCCATTTTATGTGGATTTCTCAAGTTTGGAAATAATGAGCAGACTCATATTTTCACAGTTTTTACTTTACATCACCAACTATATACAGAATATATAAACCTCACACTCCAAAAAGATGCATTTTCACCGTATGCGACCATTAAAAAAGTATACATTTGTAGGTTTAACAAAAATAAATGAGGTGTTTTTCCTTAGAGCCTCGGAAGCCTGTGATGCTTCTGTGGTTACTTTCAAAACACTGCCATCATCAGAAAATGTGTGATAACAGACCTGAACTACGATCAGACATTCTTATCATTTCAGTTGTGCTGTAAACATATTATGAAAACAACAAATGAAGTGTGAAATTCACACTTCTTGCAGCCTCAAAGTGAAAATGAAGCCAAACGTTGCCACAAGGCACACGGCATGGTTTGTCTTAGTCTCCCAATTACTCGTATTTCCCACTTCTGAGAAATGCTGAACTTGTGCATTGCATCATGGAGCCTCTGGGGAAATAAGAGCGGAGCAGTGCTATGTGGTGAAGTGAAGTTAGCTCAGGCTTTTATCCCTGATATCAATGTGGAAAGTGGGGGTGTGAATTCTGGTATTACAGCAGCCGTGAGCAATGTTAAAAGAATCTACTGCGACGTGCGTGGGGGTGTGCAGCCACTGGTGACCATTTCTCGTTAGTGCCCAGGAGGAAGAGTATATTGTGTCATTGATGGAGGCAATAGAGATGCTGACATGGTTTATTACACCAGAGATGTGTTTCTGTCTCTTAGCTGTCATCTCTTTAAAAGCTAAGAAGCAGCCTTGCACTTTTGGAAAAATAGAGGTATAACTGCAGTAAGACAAAGATGAGTGGAAAATATTAAAAAGACTCAGATCTCCAGTGGTCGAAGAAATATTTACTATAGAAACAGTACTCAAGTAAAAGTACATTTACTTTATAATTCTATTGACTCAAGCAGAAGCACTCAAAAACATTTTGCTCATTTTTGTTTACTTCTATAATAATTTTTAACATTTTTTGTGATGTTGTTGACTTTGTGGGTTATTTTCTTCTTTTTTTAACTTGTTTTTTAAAGTAGTGTCAGTGCTTGATTGGTTCATATTAACTAATTTTGTTGCTTATTCTGTTTTTGTTATTTTTTTATCATTTCATTTCTATTTATTTATTTAATTGCTTATTTTATTCATTTAAATTCATGTCAATTTTGCAATTTATTTGACAGCTTTGTTCATTTTTGTTAATTTTCCAGATGAGTGTGTAATTTTTTTGATATTATGTCATTTTTTGCTCATTTCACCATTTTTTGCTCATTTTGTTATTTTTTTGTTCATTTTGTTGCTTCTTGTGATTATTTTTGGACATTTGTACTCATTTTTTGGATTAGATTATTCATTTTGATTTTTTGCTTGATTATTTTGCTTGGCTTTTTAATTCTAATTAACTACTTTGTCCTTTTGGTTTTAAATTACAGACTTTTTCACTCTTACTCAATGAGGAGGAGCCAAACATAACTGAGTAGAAGTATGCTTTTTTATCACAAGTGTAACTGAGTAAGAGTAAAAAGTGTTCTGCAAAACAAGAACTCTCCAAAGAACATTACAGTATATGGGGGAAACTACTCAAGTATATGTAAAGGAGTAAATGTACTTGTGTACGACCCAAATCTGAATCTATAGCTATACATCATATTGTGTGAGATCCCCATATGTCCGTTGTGTCTATGTGAGAACTGTGTATCTCTAAAAACTCAAGTGTTCCTGATCTCAGAATGACCCTGTTTTCAATTTTGTGACAATACATTTTCCAGGGTTGTTGAAGAGTTCATTTAGGTACATTTTAAACTCAGCCCTTAAAGGAACATTTGGAGATGTATGGTTTTCACTGGCCATACAGTGAATGAAATCTATGATCTGAACCATAACTAAAGATGCATTTTGCAAGCTTCATAAACAGCAAACAGGATTAAAATACAAGCACCCCCAATTTCACACACATCTCTTGAGTTGAAGCACTTACTGCAGATCTACAACCAAACTCAGCTTAGAAACAACCACAATGAAGGCACACAACCCTTTTCGATCTTATATCCCCCAGTTATATCCCTCAATTTTTCAAACTATGACAACAAAAGGGCTAGTTAATCAGCAGAATGGTTAACAGAATAATTAAGATTTCCATCATCAGGGAAACAATTAATAAAGGTTTACAAAGACATAGTGAGTCTGAATTCACTGCAAGTCTTCCCATGGACCAGGCTTGATTAGAGTCCCAGGTGGGCGGGGGGGTTCATTGCAAAATAGCTTCAATATGTAATAGTGTTTACATCTTCACCCCCTCTGACCACACATTACAGTAAAACAATGCCGTTCCTCTTTGCTTCACACCACTGGTTTCAGTCTATGCCTGGGCAGTGCCATCACTGTTAGTACAATAAAGTAAAGCTTGAGTTACTTTAACAGAGAGGGAGTTTACAGAAAGATGTAAAAATCAATGACAGATCTGGACTCTGAATGCAGGGTCTTGGTGAAATGAATAACGCTATATGTTTATGAACTATACTATAGCTGCAATACAACTCATTAGATTTGTCTAAAGAACAAGTAAGTGAAACATTTATGTGGGTTTCAGTTCTGTTAAACCACATGGAGACTCAGAAGCAGGTAAACAGAGACGGTGCTCAAGTAAAAGTATCAATTATGATTCAAGCAGAAGTAGAAGTACTCTTAAAAAAAGTACTTGCATGCGAGTAAAAGTACTGAAGTAGTGAGTAACTTCATGATGTGGAATTTATTACAGCCTCATCCATTTGTGTTCTAACAGGTTATTTATCTTACAGGTAATAACAATGTTCAGCTTATATTAATTATCATCAATAAAGTGACAGATCCAGAACCTAAAAACAAATAATGTTCATTTCTGCTCATTTTGTTGCTTATTTTCCATTTTTATTTACCTGATACTTTGTTGGGTTATGCTCATTTTGTGTCTCTGTTGCTTTCCACTGATTGGGGTTGACAAAGTCACATCACATAACATAACTTGTTCTTCATCATTTGGATCAAATACAGTCTTTTTAAAAATCAAAGTCAGGGTAAATGTGACTCCTATTCATTGAACTGTACAGGCAAATGAAATTGAGTAGAAGTCCAGTTTTTATCAAAAATGTGACAGTATTCTGCAAAACAGTTACTCTCAGTAGTATGCTCTTTAAAAAGTACTCAAGTAAATGTACTTGAGTACTACCCGCCTTTAGAGAGAGTACTGTGACAGGACAAGAGATTGACTTTCATGTGAGATCAGATCATACAAACTCCTTTTGTTAAATAAATACCACGTGAAAGGTTTGTAAGTGTAGATATAAGATGGGGAGAAAAGCACAATAACATAAAAATGAATTTGCTGCCTTGGAAACACTTTTAACTGATAAAACGGAGAACGTGTATCCCTCATAAGGATTAAATAATCAGCTAAATGATGAATAATGACATTTTAATGGCATAATATTGACTTTAACACCCAGTGAATGTGATTTTAAGTCGGTGTTTGCCTCGAGCTTCCAATCGATATTTTCAAAAATAAATCAATCAATTAAACTATTTCTGCGGGTTATTTTGGCAGTTAGAGGACTATGTCAAGGTAACTGTGACACATTGATTACATTAGGATCGATCATAACACGAAAAATGAAGGTTTCAGCGCTTATCGGATACATTTACGCACGGACTGTGTTGATCTACACTTTTCCAGGGCGCGTGTGATATAATGGACAATAAAGCCAAAGTTGCGTGAAAGGTGTGATAAAACACACACTCAGGGATCCACTTACCCGTGAGCCTGGTTTCTGTGCGGAGACTCGGGGCAGGTAAGACACAAACACAGGCGCCAAAAAGTGAGACAGGGTGAAGAGAAGGAAGGTTGACAAGAACATAATTGACCGTGGCTGCGCGCTCAACAGGTCCACACCGGAAAAAAATACACGAAACGCTCCAAAATCTCTCTCCACTCTCTTTTCCTGGTAGTGATTTTCCTTTGTCTAATTCTCCGAAAACTGATCACATAGTGTCACGCGTGGCTTGAGAAATCATGACTTGGCTGTGACCATTGTGACGGGCTTTATCCACTGCGGCAGGATCAGCTGGTCATTGCGCTTCCACAGGTTGACTTGCGCCTGTATCCATTGCAAGTTCATTTAAAGGCAAAGGTGGGAACAGCAGGACTGACTGACACTTCACGGCGACCAATAGGAGACAGAGTTGAAGGTAAAGCCACGCCTCCTTCCACAGGGGGAAAAAAATCCTATCCTGGATGAACTTTACAGAACAGTGGCAGCAGCAGAGGAGAAAAGCAGCAGCACCAGCAGCTGCAGTGGATTCTCATCATGAGTCTTTGAGAACAGGGACAATAGTGGAGCAATTGTGAGGTCACATTTTAGACTCTCATCCCCATTCAGAGACTTCTAATGCTGTATAATAGCCCAGTATCCTGCTGCCGTGACATTTAACCTGTGTACTTGGTTCCAATAGAAAACATCTATTGAGTAAAGTCAATAGCTGTCACACACACGGCAGGGGGCTCTGTGTGTTTGTAGAGTTGTAGTGTGTGTTTGTGTGTAGATGAAGATGAAGATGAAGAATCAGTGGTTGATGAGGCAGAAGAGCTGTCTGCAGCACTTCATCTCTAAATGCTGAAGATCTTTAAAACTTTTTAATGTGTTGTGTGTAAAACCAAAAACCTTTCTTTACATTTGTCACGAATTTCCTTTTTGTCCACACAGGAGAGATGAAAGAAATGAACCAGATTATTCAGAAGTATTAAAAGCATTGTTATCAGGATAATATATACCTACTGCATACATATTTTACTACCACAATTTAATGTTTAATGGTTCATTTAGGCCACTGTACCTGTCCTATATCTACAGTATTTACATTTTTATTGTCTTCCTTATGTAGATCACCTGACAATATGCAAATAAGTTTTACTGTAGCAAAGTTCAAAGTAGCTATTTTACACAGCAACGAATACAATAGAAAATAAACCATCATTCTGTGAATCAATAAGAACACATAACTTAGAATTAATTAGAACACATAATTAGAACACATAAAAATAAAATCGGACAAGATAACATGCAGCAGTGTCATTTCTGTACAAAGGCTGGTCTCTAGAAGTAACATTAATTTTTACAGATTGATCATTAATTTAATTCCTATTTTATTAATCAGTAGTAGTTTTGGATGTAAACAGGTACATTTGTTATTATAAATGTCCAAGTTTTCGAATTGTTGCATGTTAAATGTGTTACTCCCTTCAAGTCTTAATAAAGCTCAAATCGTTCCTTTGGTTTAACAGACATTTAATTCGGACAGGAGGAG